>JALJCO010003385.1:102500-245822 GCA_023101725.1 Atherinomorus stipes | reverse complement strand
ATGGAGGACCAGAAGAGTCACTGAAAAAGTAACTAATTTTGAAGACACACTGATTGTGAAATAAAAATATAAATTAAATAGATTTCAAACAAACAATTAATTTGTACAATAAGAAATCAAATTTCGTTATTTTGTAATTTCACATTTTAAATTGAAATATAAAGATTATTTGCATATCGTTCAATTATTACAAATTCTGTCATTTGAAAAAGGACTTTTAAATAAATTATCATTTAAAACCCGTTTAAAAACATTTTAAAATTTATTTTGAAAAGGATTTCAAAAACTTTTATGAAATTATAGTTCTCTAAAGTATTTCTCTTTCTTACGGAGGGACCAGGAGAGTCACTAAAGAAATAATGCAGCATTCTGATGATATTACTTATTAAAATAAAGATATACATTTTAAATTTAGGATTTTAAATTAAATGAAAGTTATACAATAAGAAATCAAATTTCAAATGCATTTTGTAAATTCACATTTTAAATTGAAATATAAAAGATTAACTGCATATTATATACATTAATTCATTATTAAATTCTGTTATTTGAAAAAAGCATTTTCAAATTATATTTAAAAGATTTTTAAAATCTTTTTGAAAAGCCTTTAAAAATTCTGTTTGAAAAAGAATTTTTAAATCTTTTTTTTAAAAAAGAGTCTTCACTATTCTTTTCATTTCTTTTCCCCTCTCATTTTCAAATCCTTTTTGCAATCGCATTTCCTTAATCGTTTTCCCTCTCCATTTAGCGATTGCGTGACCCTTCTGGGCCCTGTGCAGCGTGAAAAGCAAAATATTAGCAATCCTCGCGCTCATCGAATGTAACCTGCTCTCTCATTGGTTGGACGGCCACACTTGCATCACAGGCAACGGCGGCCTATGCTCGCGCCAATATTGCTACCTTGAGCGTTGCCGCAGTCCCCTGCAGACACGGGGCACGGTGAGGTTACATACGTGTAATACAGCATACTGTTTTTCCAAGATGTCTAACCCCGGCTTTACACCTGGTCCGTGACGTGAGCGCAGCGCAGCGGCGCGCCCTGCGCACCGGATCTCGCCCATGTAATCAATGGTGTGAAACATATTGCTCACGCTGCGGCGCGTGAGCGGTCCGTCGTCGCTCCGGCATGCCGTGCCGCTGCGCTACAGATACGCGCCAGCTCTATTTTTGACGCTCCACGCACCGACACCGCGTCAATATCAGTAGTTCAGATCGAACCAGACAGGAAGTCAGACACAGGTTCAGTGTAAAATATCCGGTAACTTCCTAAACAAAAGCCACTGTGCAGCTTTTAAACTGCTGAACTACCTGAACATGACAGCATCTCCGTGTCCACAAGGTTACAGTGAAATAAGAAACCATGACCCATGAACATGTGGACAAAATTAACCATTTGGATGTGAATCACAGGCGATCTAGCAGCCCTCTCGTGATTTCGTGATGTCACCAATCAACAACAGCTGGTGCACTCGCGGGTGCGCTGCGCGGCCGCACAGTGAACGGTGTAAATGCTCGCGCCGAGAAGTCGCAGCAAAGCCGCTGCGCTGCGCTGCGCTCACGTCACGGACCAGGTGTAAAGCCGGGGTAAATGCTCGCGCCGAGGAAGTCGCAGCAAAGCCGCTGCGCTCACGTCACGGACCAGGTGTAAAGCCGGGGTTAGACATCTTGGAAAAACAGTATGCTGTATTACACGTATGTAATCTCACCGTGCCCCGTGTCTGCAGGGGACTGCGGCAACGCTCCAGGAGCAATATTGGCGCGAGCACAGGCCGCCAAGTTGTCGTGATGCAAGTGTGGCCGTCCAACCAATGAGAGAGCAGGTTACATTCGATGAGCGCGAGGATTGCTCTATTTTGCTTTTCACTCTGCACAGGGCCCAGAAGGGTCACGCAATCGCTAAATGGAGAGGGAAAACGATTAAGGAAATGCGATTGCAAAAAGGATTTGAAAATGAGAGGGGAAAAAGAAAATGAAAAGAATGTGAAGACTCTTTTTTTAAAAAAAGATTTAAAATTCTTTTCAAAACAGAATTTTAAAAGGCTTTTCAAAAAGATTTTAAAATTCTTTTAAAATATAATTTGAAAATGCTTTTTCAAATAACAGAATTCTAATAATGAATTAATGAATACAATATGCAATTAATCTTTTATATTTCAATTTAAAAATGTGAATTTACAAAAAATGCATTTGAAATTTGATTTCTTATTGCATAATTGAATTGTTTAATTTGAAATCCTATTTCAAAATGTATATCTTTATTTTACAATCAATAACTCATCATCAAAATGCTGTATTGCTTTTTTTAGTGACTCTCCTGGTCCCCCCGTAAAAAAGAAAATGAAAAGAATTTGAAGATGCTATTTCATAAAAGTTTTTAAAATCCTTTTCAAAAATAGAATTTTAAAAATGTTTTTTAAAACAGGTTTTAAATGTCTTTTTCAAATTTAATTTGAAAGTCCTTTTTCAAATGACAGAATTTAATAATGAATTAATGAATACAATATGCAAATAATCTTTTATATTTCAATTTAAAATGTGAAATTACAAAATGCTTTTGAAATTTGATTTCTTATTGTACAAATTAATTGTTTGATTTGAAATCCTATTTGAAATTTTATATTTTTATTTCACAATCAATTAATCATCTTCAAAATGCTGGATTGCTTTTTCTGTGTGACTCTTCGTATGATTGTCTAAACAGAAATGTTTTGAGTCCTGTTTTGAAATGAGTAAATGAGTCCAGGGTACGGAGATGGGTAGTAGGGCGTTCTAGAGGGGGGGCAGACAGACTGACTGCCCTGTGGCCCGTGAGACGGGCCCCATATGCGAGTAAAACGCCGGACTTTTACAGTCCTGACTTGCATACCTGCACACCCTAGTGCATCATAAACTGGCTAAACGACTAACTGTTCCTTCACTGAAGTTTATTAAAGAAACCTTTTCTCTAAAAAAAAAATTTTCTCTCTCAAAACTTTTTCCTTCTCGCTTTCAAAACCTAAGTCTTTGCTCTCAATTCAGAATTTTCTCTCGATGTGAAAACTGTGTCATGGGCGGGTCTGTGTTCCTATTGGCCAGTCGCAACAGAACTGACAGCCGGGTGGTGATATTCTGGTAAAGGTGGTGACGCCTTCCTCGTTAATATTCATGAGGAAACTCCCGCTGAACCAGACGTACTGATCCAGCAGCACGTTTAGAAGGACTCAGACTAGCGCTTTCTGAACGGTTAATAAATGCTGCTGCTGCTTTGGGAAACATGGATACACATCGCTGCGTCTTTCATAAAAGTTAATAAAATAAGCAGCCGGGTTATAGTTATACGTGTACACTTTTAGACATCGACTCGGGTCGAGTGGCTGCAGCCTCAGCCCTGCCAGTGTCTGATGAGACATGTTAAAACTTTCGTTGATGAGATGAGATGGAGGAAAATGTCAGTGCCTGGTCTGTCAGACATTCATAAGATGCAGGAAATTCCTGCTTATTGTGCATTAATCTGTCTGTCAAAAGCTAAAAAAAATAGTGCATCATCTTTTTGTGTGGACGCATCGACCACCACTTGCCGTGCGGCAGTTCTGCGCAGGTTTTACCAACTCGCACCCGCTGGAACCGAGACCCACTAACCACGGCTCTCCCTGTCAGACCCGAGCAACACGTCAATTCCTAAATGTAAGAACCGTGATATTAATTAACTGATTGGCACCTGAGGAGAAGGATTCCTCTCCTGACTAACTGGATCCAGCAGGATAAAAGGCGGTGTGCGGACAGATAGGACTGAGAGCGGAGGAGGCGTAGGTCTCAAATCACATCAGTTTTTGCTATCAGCGTGCAAATTTATTCTCTTAATATTTTTCATTTTGGATTCAAAACTATTTTCCTCTTTCAGATTATTTTTTTTCTTCATTTCTATTAAAAAACAAAATAAACTCCATAGTGGTAATGGTCTTATAGCACAATCTACACAATGTGAAGAGCAGAAAAAATGAAAAAAATCCATCCACTCTAGTGGCTGCTAGGCTGCAAAAATGTAAACCAATACGAGCCATCCGGCCGCATGGCTTACATTGGTCATGTAGCTGTTCGTCTTGCTTCTCTCTGCTCTCATTCAATCCCTGCTCAAACCGACACTTCCCCGACAGCTGACTGCCTGTGTTCCGCGTTACGCCTAGGCACCGCCCTCTTCTGCGTTTAAACATTTTATTCATATATTTATTTTATTTTGCGTTCGAAACTTTCTGCAACAAGTAAGTAGCTCAGTAGCAGCTCAATAACAAGAGGAGAATGGAACAGAAAGGCAGCGGCAGCAGGAAGCGCCTCTGCTCACCGGCAGAAGTTGGGAGAAAGAAAAGGCAGACGAAATGTGTGCAGCAGGAGGGAGGGAAGGCTGCGGTCGGGTGTTACGTCTGCCGCTGGAGGAAACTACAGGTGGATAAAGTCTCTGGAAGAAACACAGATGAAGACGAAACTGGACCAAAGCAGGACGGAAGGATGCGGACAAAAACAGGAGGGAAAATCTGCAGCAGCAGACATGGACGGACTGAAAGCGGAGTATAAACAGCGGGTCACCAGTTGGAGGAAGCTCCGTAGGATCTGGGAGTAAAAGCAATTCTGATACAGCAGACGGTTGTTGAACAGGTAGGCAGTTTGTTTTTTTACTTTTGTGTGAGTTGTACATAAATTTCTAAGTCTATGACAATGCTGCTGATGACTGGAAACGCTGCTGGTGGTTGTTTCTGTGGACAAACGGCGTCGGAACGTCAGCTGTTTATTTTCAGTATTGTAAGCTAGCGTTGTTGTCATCGGTGATGTCCTGAATGCATTCAATGAACTCGTAAAGTCGCTGGAACGTGGCGGTCTCTTACCGATGCAGAAACTACAGCTAAAACACACCATAAACTTCCCGGTGGTTAAGAAAGGCAAATATTATATATGTGAGCAGATGTTGTTGTTCATTTCTATGGGATGAATATTACACTGTGAAGCTGTTGTGATGAGGCTGGCTGTAGCTGAGGAGGAGGGCTGTACACTCGGTGGGAGGGAACAATGAACAGAGAGGGGCGGGCTGTGCGGGGGGGCAGGTTGCTTTTTTTCAAAATTTCTCAACTGATTCTGAAATCGTAGACCATGGCCGTTTCTCAATATGCATACTTTTGCGGACTTGCATTCTTGTGTACTTTTGAAACGTCATCAGTAGAGGTCCAAGTACTGTTCCAATTCAAAGAACGCATCAAGACAAGTACGCTCCATATTCCCGGATGTGTACTTGCTCCGCCCACTTTTCCGAGTCTGCATTGGAGATGACTTTTGTGGACTTCAGACACCTTTCTATCCCATAAGGCATTGCGGCATAACAATGGTGGAGGAAAAAAGTAATTGCTATAAGTGCTGAAAATACTCATTATTTTACGTAACGTTGGTTTTATATAACTTTTTCTACAACAGAGTTGTTTTACTTCAACTTCTTGGTGGTTTGATAAATTTTAAACCGTTATTAAAAGTGACTAGCGGTTTCACAAACGGGCTGAACAGCTAACGGTAGCTAACAGTAAGTAAGACGTTGCGCAGATTAGCTGTCTTTAACTGCTACATTCAAGCAGGGTTATTGCTACTTATCATTTTAGTATTAGATATTTGTTATGACACAACTTCGGCAACGTCTTTGACGTAATCAAGTATGCTTCTGTTCCAAATGTGCAACGAGTGTACTTGCGTCCTTCTGTCCTCAGAAGTCTGTACTTCCAACAAGTCCATACTAGCAAGTACACAAGTTTGTTCTTAGCGAACTTGGTAATGAGAAACGGACCATAACTTTAACCGTCATAAAATTACCAACGATTAGTAATACCGTTTCAAATTGTAGTTATTGTTTAAACCGTTACGGTACTCACAGCGTTGCTGCTCATTGACTGGAAAAACAGTAGCAGTCACAGTTTGCAATGTTTAATTTATGAAAACATGGCGGAAGGTTATGAAGGCACCTTCTCTTGAGATTTTTCCCCCTTTAAAAAGGACAAAGTAGACTTTTAGACCCATTTTGGATATTTTTAAAGATGCTGGGGGGTATTTCTCTAATACTGCAATAAAAATGATAACCGTGATCATTTTGGTCACAATAACAGTGATGTGAAATTTTCATATCATTCCATCTCTAATGGCAAAAAATGCCAAAATCATGTAATCAGCACTTTAATGCTATGTCGTCCATTCTTATCAGTTTTATTTGATTAAACTACATAAATTTCATTTTCTTGTTTAGGTTACAGACACACAATTAATTTGGATGGAAATTTATCATTTAACTGAAATATGTAAACCTCATTGGACCCCTGACCAAGCAACATCGGATCCGGTTTGCTAAATCAGACATAAACTGTGTATTCTGTTACTATCTAGTTACTATACATTTCTGTGAAGGTAAGTACGCTAAAGAGTCATTACCTGTCAAGACCCGGTTGGTGGCGCAGTTCTTTATAGATGACGACTGCTGTCTTGTCAGCACTTTGTTGGATGTGAAGCAGCAGAAACATTCTCAAAGTGATGTTTATTGAAATGTGCTGCTCTGCATTTCACCTTTATTTATCTGATCGCCTGAAGTTGTTTAATCTGTGGTGCTTCCACCACCTATTTATTTGGTTTATTTATTGACTCAACTAGTGAAATCAACCTGAAATAAGTGGGATATTGTACAATTTTGTCCCACTAAAATGAATAATTTGAACAGTCCCGTGCCATAAAAGGTGAACTCATGACATCACAAAGGCATTTCCCCTTATTCTGAGAAAAAATTTATCAGATTTTCAAAACTTAGAGATTCAGTTAGATTTTTTTGTAACTTCCCCTTAGGTTTAGTCGCCTCCCTTGCTATACCTCAGTGCAGCTTCACACTCCATAGAAACCCCAGCCTTTAGGGCTCAGCGGCTCCATCCTCATCCATCATCCTGAAGGGGGAAAAAAGGCGATCCATGTTTCCTTAGGGCGGGAGCCATGGCTGTGGCTGTCAGCCAATGGTGATTGATGGGCGGGGTTATGACAGGGCACCTGGGCCAATGCACACACCTTATCCAGGGAGTGCTGGCTCCTCAGCACCAGCTGGGCGCTGCTTTTCCCTTTACAGCACCGACAGTCTGGAGAATATACAGCAAGGCCGTTGTGGCGCCTACATGCAGGACCTGCTGGGGGAGAAAGCTTTCTGTCAGAACACTGATTCTTGTTAACAGCATAGTTTGAAGGCAGCAGACATGGCGGCAGCAGCAGGAGAATCGTGCAGACACCCACCACTGGGAGGATGACACATACAAGCGCAGACACTGGCGCTGCTGTTGCAATACAGTAACTAAGCAACAGGAAGCCTCACACACTGACCACTGACACCGCATCATGATAGAAATATGGGTTAGCGTCTCACTCTCACTCTCTTTCCTTTTTCTTTTTTTTTTTTCAGACCCAGCAGACGTGACTCTATTCCAGACTCAAACACAGCTAAACAGAGCCTCCTCTGCAGCTCTCTTCCTCCACCTACTCCTGCTCTGCTACAGTATTATACATCTCCTCTTTCGTCAGTATTCTGCTCCTTCCTCTCTTCTTCCTCTGAAGCAATCCACACTCCTTTTCTACACACTTACACCACCTCCAGCTCTCCAAATCCCCTCCGTTTAGACTTTTTTTTTCTTTTTTTAACACTTCCTCTTCTGCTCTGCCTGATTCTTTAATATCCTTTTTCCCCTCGTGTGTTTTTTTTCCTTTGGTCTATACAGCACCTTGCCCCCCTTCTTTACTGTGCCTCCTCGTCCATCTTCATAGTCTTCACCTCCTCCCTCACCTCCATCTCTGCGGCTCGTGCCATTGCAGCAGACAGGTGTGCATTTCACACACTATTTGTTCCCTTGTTTTGCCATTCTGCTGAGTTCCAGCGGTCATCATTAATAACCCCACTTCCTCTCGCTGGCCGTTTTCTATGTCCCTAGGCTGATGTTTCCCCCAGCCTGCCGGTTGAGCTGCCAGGCACAGAACCTCTGGTACACAAAGAAATGGAGGAGTTAGATCAGTCCAGACACACAGGTAACTAAATCCAGACAGAAACTTAAACACAACTACTCTTCAAGCCATGTCAGCTCTTAGAAACTATAGAAAATACTGGTGAGCTCCCATAAAAATGATAGCAAAGTGGGGAATGATATCATGAAAAGGGTGTAATACTAAATTATATTGGATCAACCTGCCAGTACAAAGAAAAAGCTTATTTTCTGTATATTGAAAACAAAAAATATACCATTGATTTCCTATACAGCAGTATAGAGGCTAGACCTGTGGGTTCAAGTGAAAGGGCGGATCTGATCTCTTTCTCTCCTTTTCATTTTATTTGGTGTGGGTTCCCTTGTTTTTTCTCTGTTGTTCACTGATCTTGAGGAAACCACGACTGCTGTCTGATATCTATATTCCTTTTGAATCCTATTCCCCATTGCCAGAGTATTTAGATTTGCTTAAACAGCCCTCTGTTCACAAATGAATTTTGAGTTTAGGAATACCTGGGGCCGTTTTTTACACTTCACTGTGTAAAGATTGTTAAAGTGAGGTGATTGAAGTATTAATGAGTAGTCAGCCGTACTTGTGTAGACCAGTTAGGATGCTCTCAGTCTGGAGGATTTGAGGAGCTGTCACAGAGAAGCCCGGCTCGGAAAGAGGCCATAGATGAGCAACTAAGGCTGCATTCACACTGCAGGTTTTGGGCGAATTCAGGAAGCATAGTCCGCAAGTCTTGGTCCGTTTGGGGACTCGGTTCGTTTGGGGGTGGGGTGGTCTTCCGGACTGAGATCGCGTTCACGTTACACTATTGCCAAACGAGCCAAACGGGCCAGCGCTGCTTTCGGATTCACTGTTGGCGAGGACAAGACGCACGTACAAGAAGGTTCTCACAACTTCTGTTTCCTCCACAAAGCGACATTATGTTTGTACGAGGAGCTGGATCTGCTTTCATCAAATCAAATATCGATTAAAGCTTTTACTTCCTCGTAACTCCATGTCTGACTACGAGCCATCTTTATAAGTACTGCAGTCCCTCATGTGTGTTTGTTGTCGTAGTGTTTACCCACGTTGTCCAACGTTTGACCTACAATGCCGATGCAATTTGTAGTCCACTCTCGCCTTTGGTTCACTTGAATCAGACTGAGACCTGCGTTTGCAGGCGGACCGAGTCTGGTTGTTTGTTCCGGATCAGAGTCCGATTGCGCATTCACAACTCCCCTAAGAAAGCGGACTTTCCGAGCAAACGGACTCTGAATTGAATCAAAAAAGCTTTGTGAATGCGCCCTTTGATGCTCAGTTCTGATTTTTTTATGATTTACATGGGACCTCATCATACTTCAGTATGCTTTGTACACAGTTCTGAAATGACCTGTATTCACAGAAGAAGACGTGACATACACGGCAAATCGTGTTTACAGACGAAAACATGGATGCTACACTTGTTAGCATGTGTTGATCAGTTTTGAACTTGATGTGCATTAATAGCTGGAAAAAATATATAACATTGGTCTGTCCATTGTTTATATTCTATCTTTCTGTATCCCATCTCCCTGTAGTGATGGGAATCATTAGGTATCTTGCAATACGATGCTGTCACGATGTTTTGCCTACAATAACGATAATATATGGGGATTCTGCAATAATTGCTATATTGCTATATATTTAATCCACAGCACGTCAGTATGATATACAGCAGGGAAAAAAGTATTGAACATGTAAACTTTTTTCTCATAAAATATATTTCTAGTAGAGCTATTGACATGAAATTTTCCCCAGATGTCGGCGACAACCCAAGTAATGCACACATACAAAGAAATCCTAACATTTATGTCCATAAATTAAGTTCTGTGTAATAAAGTGAAATGACACAGGGAATAAATACTGAGCACATGAAGAAATGGAGAGGCAAAAAGATCTGGAAAGCAGAGGCAGAGCTACGGGGTGGCCGCTTTGACAGGCAACACTCAAGCAGTTACAGAGACCCCAAGCTGCTTCCAAACCACTTTTCCTTCTTATTTTAGACACTAGCTACCCCATACAGTTGGAATTTTTAAGATCGGACATGCAGAAGTTGGAAATTCCACTTTTAAGCTTTTCTCGCTGAAATATTGCGATTGGGGAAAGACAGCTTCTACTTCACAGGGGAGGTCCAAAACTGCTTCCAAACCACTTTCCCTTTTTATTTTACACACTAGCTACTCCATACAGTTGGATGTATATATATATATATGTTTATATATATATATGTGTATATATTTATGCATGTGCTCTGAGGTATCTACTTATGGCCAACCCCATGTGAGTAATGGTCTCTCCCTGGCCACTCCAGTGAAAAATTTCTGGCTCCGCCACTGCTGAGAAGCCAAGAAAGCAGCTGGAGTCTGTCAGTATTTAGAAAGCGATCCTTTCCCCTGTCAGTGCAAAGTAATATTAGCTGGTTTAGTCCTGATTGATGCCTTTACAAAGGTTTCTCATCACCAAGGTGTCAGACAAGAAGCATTCCATGATGGTAAAAGCAAAGAGCTGTCTAAAGGCCTACTCAACCTTATTATTGCAAACACACTGAAGGCATTGGTTCAAGGTGCATTCCTTCACTTCTGAACCATTTGGACCATCATCCGGAAGTGGAAAGAGCACAGTATCGTCATAAACCGGCCACGGCCAGGTGCTTCTCGCAAGAGTTCAGACAGAGGAGTCAAAACAATATTCAGAAAGGTTCTCCAACAGCCCAGGACCACTTATGGAGAGCTTCAGAAAGACCTGGAATCAGCAGGTACAGTTGTTTCAGAGAAAACAAGAAGTAAAGCCTAATCTACGTTGACAGAGAGCCCGTGGGAGAACCTCTCCGTCATCTCCGGCTGCACAAACTATTTTTTAATTGTCTGTCACTCCGTCAAGGGACAACGGAGACAGCAAGGGCTGTGATTGGTCTATCACAAAGTAAACACTAGTAGCGCCATTTTATAACCAGCTAGCCTACAAAGTGGCAGATATGAGTCCAACCAAAGAATGTTTGGCCAAAGAAGTGAGGAAATACCAAAATGTCCCAATCTTCTCTTTTTTTTTTTTTTTTGCTTTAAAAGTATCTTTGTTTCAATGTGATTCAGCTGCAGCAACAACAACAGTCTTTCTCTCTCGGACACCATTGCTCACTGTAACTGGAAGCAAAATAACCACCGAAGTTATCGACCATCTGCATCATGCGAGTAGGCGAGTCTTGCGTAGCGACCCCTACTGATGGGACGAGAAATTGCACTGTGTATCCGGCACCATGACGGAGAACTATGAAGGCTGGAGGGGTCTCCATCGTTACACAGTTGGATAACACATTACGTGAAGTCGGTGAAGTACACTGTAGGCTTAATGCACTCAATCGCCATGGCCTTCAGGCATGCTCACCATGCAAGACTCCATTTCTGAAAAAATAAGCATGTTGATACTCGTTTGAAGTTTGCCACTCAACATCTGGACAAACCCATGACATTCTGGAAAACATAGTCTGGTCAGATGAGACCAAAATTGAACTCCTCAGATGTCATAAGACGCAACATGCTTGAAGGAGAAATGGCACCATGCTTGAGCCCAAAACACCACAGCAACAGTGAAAATTGGAGGGGGGCAGTCCCCACCATGATGGTGGGGGCTGTTTTTCAGCATGTGGTACTGGCAGACTTCATATCATTGAAGGAAGAATGAATGCAGAAAAGTAGAGCAGTTCCACCACGACAACTCATGGGTCTGACTTCATTGTCCATCAGGCAGACGCAGTCAATTCAAAACATTCAGTATATGTGCAGCTCAGTAACTGCAGTTAAAGGCAGGTGATTATTAATCAGATGCACGTCATGTGCACATTGCCTCACTCTTACCTTCTGCTGCCATCACACACACTGCCACACTTACATTTCTCCAAGCATCTGTGTATAACCCACAAAATATTGATAAACAGAATTTCAAAAAGCATCACAATAGATTTATTGTGATTTTTCTCACAATAAATCTTTTCAATGGTAAATTCTCAGCTTAAGGGTCGTTCAAGTATTTTCCAACACGCTTTGTGTCTTCCCTGTTCCATTTTGCACCGTGATTAAGGTGTCTATGTGATCCGTTAAAGTTTTGCCTGTGTTTTAACCACAGTGTATCATAATAACGTCTAAAGCGAATCTTGAGTTGTGCTCATTGGTGTAATATATGATATCACTGCTATTCTATCTGCTGAGGCCCACCCTAAATTACCACAGCCCACCCGGCGTTATGATCCTGGTGCCACGCCTGGTTCAGGCTTAAAGAAATATTCTCGTTATTGGCAAATTAAAAGATATTCTACTCACGTTTTATTTTGCTTACTGTTTAAAATGGTCATGTATTTTCATCATTTATTAAATCTAAACTTAAATTAAAACTTAAATATTCTCAAGTAGAGATAATTTCCATGTAGATACAAAACACTGAAGATGTTCTTTTTTACAATAATAGATTAGTAACATTATTTTTATTATTTGCAAGTGTTAATGGAACCTGTTGTTTCACTAATTCAGAATGCACATCTTTTATTTGTTTTAGCAGCTGTTTGCACAAGCATGGTAATTACATTCCTCTCCCAGTAATTCAGTCACTTATGATTGAACTATGTGTTTTATATGTTTTTAGCCAGACCCTTTGAGTCAAGTTATTTAAACACTGGTTTTATGGGCATTTGGAATTAGTCTGTCTGAATTAGTGATGAATTCTCACATTAAATGAATATGCACATGTTCATTTGTGTTAACCCAATAAAAGATTTGCAGGACATCAAGGTTGTTGTTTTCTCACAACAAAGCACACCAGCATAGTCTGCAGTCAATAATTTGAGCAAACATTGTGATTTCTTGCCGACCTTTGCTAGTCTTTTCCTAATATCATTTCCTGAGCTGGGAACTGTTCCCCTACGGCCAAAGCTTCAAATAGAATTAACATCCCTGCCTAGTTTATTTAAGGTTCCATATATTCACTTGTGGCAATTCTGTGCTATCCACAAAAGGATGTTAGCTTCCTCTCTCGAGAGGTTTTTGTGATGCTCTGGAAGATTACCTCATACAATTTTGCAACTTTCAAAGGAAGGAAAAGTGCTTATCTGATTGGTCATGAGTGAAGCCAGACCCACAGATAATGTGTTTCTCTAAATCCAACCTAATTTCCGGCTGCACTGTTTGCCTCTGGCCTCAGAATTACCAAAAATCACTCGCCATCCCCCGTGCACTGCCTGATTCACAGAAACAGAGCCCACAGTCAGATACTGAGGAAATATGGTCTCTTCTTTTATCATCTGTTTTATGACAGCAGCCTTTCTTCACAGTTAAACTGCTCTCAACCAGGGTCTTATTTCCTTTCCTCTTTCTTTCTTTTTTTAATTCCTTTTCTCCCTGAAGCTTTTCCTTTCTTCCCAGCTGCTTCCTTCACTTCCGCTATCTGTCCAACACTTCATTCTGTCTGTTTCTCTCCATCCGTCTAACAGTTTTCACCCTTAACACCCTCCTCCTTCTTACCCGTTCAGTCCCTCCATCCCTCCTTCCTTTATCCTCACAGTCTGGTTCAGTGAGGTCATGGAGGGATCTGTGTCCCTTGGCCTCTGTGTGGCAGTGTCCAGTTGGTGTAATTATGATGGATGGAGTAATTTCCAGAGGCGCCTTTTGCCAAGAGGGTTGAGCCCACCATGCTTTCTCTCAGCTTTAATGACTTTTTAATAGAGCTCACTCCCAAACCTACATCACAGTGTGCCAGCGAGAGTCACCGACAAATCACTGCTGTTAAAGCAGGTAATGGCAGAGCAGAACATGGGTGGACTGGCTTCTGAAAGCAGCAGCCGCTTCAGATGGCTGACGCTTTCTGTAGATGAGAGCATGGACCCTGTGACCGGGTCCATGCTCATTTAGGCTTCTTTAGAACAGCATGCAATCCAAAGTAGCAGTATTGTGTTATAATAGCTGGTAAGTTTTTTACATTTAATTTGCATTTTAATTCAGAGCAATTTACACCTAAGGAATAATATTCAAACTTCAGGAATGAAATAAAGTCTGAAGTAACCGCTGAGTGCTAAATGTGGCAGAGTACAAGTAGAACAGGTGCAGAAGTGCAAAGTAAGTGTGGGTTCGGCATCTTAAAGTGTTCGAGGTGTTAGAGGAGGCATTTTTCGGTGGAGATGAGTCTTGAAGAGAAATGCGCCTTCTGTGGTCACATGTTCCAACATCAAGGGACCACACATGGGAAAAGTCTGAATTAGAAAAGCTTGTGCATACAGTTGGGATATCAGCATCACACACAACTCTGAGAGAAACGCAGTGTTCACAAAGGAGCATAAGTCTGTAAGGCTGAGTTCAGATAGCTGGGTGCTGATCTGCTGGCAGGATTTCCCTGCTGTCCCCCCCCCCCCCCTCCCCTTTTTTTCCTTCCATTCTTTTCTGTTCCTTTTTTTCCCCCTCCGTTTACTCCCTCCAATCCAAATTCCTCGGATATAATCCCCCCTTTTTTTGGGAACCAAAAACCTGACCATCCCCCACCCACCCACCCCTTAACAGTTACTGGAGTTAAAATCAGGAGCCATGGCTTGTTGACAGTTAAGCTTAGTGAGAAGTTCTTTTGGCTGATCAAGAACCGCACACTGTCATTCTGGACCTTCTGTCAGGGTTTCTCTGCATGCTAGAAGAGCTGCTGAAACAGCCTGAACAGCACTGCTATAGTGAAGCCAATTCCCATCACCTGCACCCTGATACGCTTTTTACATAAGTTATAGGCAACCATTGCAATCTGAATCACACTGACCAACACAATAACTCCCCAAAAAGGCAAAGTAATAATAATAATAATAATAATAACAATAATAATAATAATTCTTAATTGTATTTAATAACTATTAACTATTTTGATCATTTAATACCTTAAAACTTGGATACAGCAACCACACGTTTTTGGACCGCTTACAGTATAAGCCTCAAATGTGTCATTTGGCAGAGCCACCTGAGGAATTTGTGCTGAGATGAGACCAAGGATCTTTATCAGAATAAGCACAAATACACACTGGCAATGTTTTGTCCACTATAATCAAACCCTGGTCTGCTTGAAAACCAATGGTCTTGGTTCACTTCCAAGTAAACCATGGTGTGGTTTGCTAACAGTGTCATAGACCGACCAGTGAACTAAAGACAGAATGTAGAACAAGTGGAAAAAGTCACTGCCTCTCCTGCTGCTCATTGCAGGCAGCTTCTTGAGGAAACTGCATAAGGTTTGAGCACCCAATTATATTTATTATTTTATTTAACCAGGCAAACACATTAAGAACAAATATCTTATTTACAATGCTTACAATTTACTTTGGTGCTAAACAAATAAAGCACCAAAGTAAATAACAGTAACACCATGAATGCATAAATTTATTTTTGCTCCACAGGGGTGAAAGTAAGATAAGATTCTTGCAGGTACTGTGCAACTCAAATTTTTTTAGCCCGTCACAAGGTGTGCTCCAGCTTACTTTCACCTCTGTTGCGCCGTTGTTTACCCGAATGGTCAGGACCAAAAATGGCTCAATCAATGAACTGGATTTTTTTTCACTTATTGGCTCATGGTGGTTTCAGGGAATATTGCCTCTAGCAAGCAGTTGTTAACTGTTTGACGTTGTCCAAGCGGTTTGGTCAAGTACACAATGGGAGCAAAGCAAAGCAAACCAAGGTGTGACATTGAAGCCTGTCCCTGGAATATTCTTAGTTGATTTTTACTCTTTAAGTAGTAATTAATATGATCTAATATGTTATTATGTAATTATTCACTGTGTTTCTCTTGATTGCCTTTTTTATTACCATTTGGACAGTTTGGCTGTTTCTATTCAACGTTTTGATGTATTTTATGTGTTTATTCAATGCTTTTATACTGTAGTATTGTTCCTGGGCTCCTAGGTCCCTCCAGTGCTTCCTTTGTGGGGGCTGTCTGTATCCGGGTTGGCGGGGGGCTGTGGTGGACTGGATGTGGTGCTGCTGGTGCCTTGGCGGAGGTTGGTGTTCCAGCCACACCTCCCCTGGGCACCTGGACAACTGCGGTTCCAGTTGCTGTGCTGCCCCAGTGCAGACGGCTCCTCTGATGGGGTTTCCCCACTTTGTCCATCTGCACTCAGCCTCAGGTATATCGATTCACTTGAACTGGGGAGGGAGGGTTGTTATGTTTTGTTTTGTTTTGTTTTGTTTTCTTTTCTTTTCTTTTCTTTTCTTTTCTAATAATTCTTTTCTAATTTAATATTTTCCCCCCCCCCCCCCCAAACCTTTTAAAATAATTAAAAACATTTCTTTTCTTCATTCTCTTTCATATATGCAGTAATATTTGGGGATTTTTGAAGGTCAACGGCCGGGAAGGTTTTTTAACTGTAAAGCGCTTTGAGTCACAACTTGCTTGAAAAGCGCTTCATAAACAAAGATTAATTGATTGAATGAAAGGATCCTTGAGGATGGGATATGCTTGCTGTTAGCAGTGTGTTCACATGTGTATCGTGGCTGCTACACATTCCGAGTGTTCATTTGACTCATGGGCTGCTCTGTTGACATGAAGTAACATTTCGCAAGTGCAAGTTGCAATATTGATTTGAACGCTAGAGGCGCTCAAGTGAACAATAGCGTGAATGCAAGGTCAGAGGTGAACACAATGGCAGCAGCTTGGCTGCATTTTGGCTGCATTTTAGCTGCACTTTGGCTGCGTTTTGGCTGCGTTTGGGCAGAATTTTGGCTGCATTTTGACTGCGATTGGGCTGCATTTGGGCTACGTTTGGGCTGCATTTGGGCTGCGTTTCAGGTGCATTTGAACTGCGTTTTGGCTGCATTTTGGCTGCATTTTGACTACGTTTGGGCTGCATTTGGGCTGCATTTGGGTTGGGCTGCGTTTCAGGTGCATTTGAACTGCGTTTTGGCTGCATTTTGGCTGCATTTGGGCTGCGTTTGGTCTGCATTTCACCTGCATTCGGCTGGTACAGTAATGGTGCAGTAATAGTGCACTATTATTGCACCACTTCTGGCAGAAAAAGGCAGAACTTTTTCATGCCTGCATCTGTGTGTACACAGCAAGTATATCCCAGCCCTTAGATGAAACGACGTTATATTATGAGCACTAGCAATTATTCCCATAGTTTAATGGCCCAGTCACACAATTATCACTCAACAGTTCTACATCCTTACTTTAAGATGAAATTCAATTATCCTGAACAAAGAAATTGGCTGATAAAACCAAAACTATTTTAGTGTACCAAACTATCAACATCAGAAGTGCCCAAGTCCAGTCCTCAAGAGCTACAATCCAGCAATTTTTAGAACATACCCTCTTCAACACACTTGAATCAAATTGCTAATTACCTCATGCACATGTCATTAAGCTCTGCACAGGCCTGGTAACGAGCCATTCATTTGATTCAGATGTGTTGGAGAAGGGATGCAACCAATGAGGAAGTAGCTCTTTAGGGATGGTTGGGACCCTGGTCAACATGTTCCATCTACTAAACTTGGGTGTTTTTCACCTCAGCATCTATTTATGTAGTGGTTTGACTTTGTAGCCAGCAACAAGTGGCCCATTGAGCAACATTCATGCTTATTTTTCTGTCCCAGAGTTTGCTACATGTTCTACTCATGAAACCTCAGTAACAAGCTAACATCAAGCTAATGCTCACTGACAAGCTAATGTCGGCATGTTGTCAGGCTCCCAAGAAGAAGGACAATAAGCAGGTAGTCAGGTCATACTTTTTCATACACACTAAAAACTCCTGGGTAAAACATTACCTATAATGGGTTATTTTGACCCACTGCTGGGTTAAAAAGGGACCAACTCAGAAAACTGGATTATTATTTTTTTATTACCCAACTTTCGTGTTGAATATTTGTTCGAGAAGTTGGGTTATATTGACTACATTGTTGGACTATTTTAACCCAGAAGTTGGGTTATGTTGACTGCAATGTTGGGTTATTTTAACCCAGAAGTTGGGGCAACAGCCCAGCAACCCAAATATCTGGGTTAAAATAAACCAGAAATCAGCTGATCCCTTTTTAACCCAGCAGTTTGACCCAGGAGTTTTTAGTGTAATATCATATTCAGCATTAGATCAAGCATGAGATCTGGCTGGTAGTTTTGTAACACATAATTTCTGCCAACTTACTAGTACCACTACAGTATAACAGACCTATTTGTCCTTCAATTCATTTTTATGTCATTCTTCCGTAAAGGTTAATGTAACCTTATACAAATTCAGTACAGCAATTCTACCAAGAAATCATTTAACTAACCAGCAATGGGGGAAATCAGTAAATTTAAAGGAAGAAAAGAAAGAGTAAATGCAATTTCAAACAACTCAAAAGCAGAAACGGGTCAAAGTGACCCAAAATGCAGTATGGGGTTTTAAAAAAAACTTCCTCTGCACTGACTGTAGACCTACACCGGCACATAGTCATGGCTCACTGGTTACTTTGAAAACATTCATTGATCAGACGCAGCATGTGTGTATTCTGCATTTACACAATTCTTACATATTGTTCTTGTTACATGCTGCTTCACAAGTATGTGAAGCTTATTAAATATTTTATTCTCTAAAGATTGGATTTTATATAGAAATGTTAATTAAATCTTTGTGTGTTTCACCTATTAAACCCATCTTCAATTGTCTCTGAAGACCTTTTTCTGTTATATTTTTTTTTTTTTTTCCTTTTTTTTTTTTTTTTTTTTTTTTTTTTTTTTATGGTTTGTTTCACTCTTTTTTTTTTAGCTTTATTTTTTTTTTATTTGCGCCCTCCCGGTTTTTAGTATTATTGTATATTTTTTTGTTCACGACCCCGCCAATAGTTGTAAATATAGAGAGCAAGAGACAGTCGGTACAGACAGGCATTTAAGTGTTACACAGCACAACTTTAAAGTAATGTATTTTTTACTTTACTGGGAGGACATCACCAAGCAGGCCAAGAAATTAATGAGTCTAAATGTTAGTAGAGCATCTAATTAACACATCTCTAAAAAAAAAAAAAAAAAAAAAAAGCAGTTTTTTGAAGTCTAAGCCTAAACTACTGGCTGATAGTCAGCTTGCTCACTTCAATGGGTGCTTTTCAGCAAATACAATAACATGCATGGATGGCAGTGACCAGTACTCTTATAGTCTGTCCTAACTGTCCACCTCTGATAATATGTAAATAGTTAAAGCCTTTGAGCTGGTAATCTGTTGATCAAATAAAGACCTGTAAAAAAGTTGTTTTTTTCCACTAATTTGTACTCATTTAAAGATTGTGAGAGGAAATAGCAGAAATGTCAGTTATTCATCTCTTCATTAGTAATTCATTCTTATTTACACGGCATTAAAACAGCCATATGCCAAATTATTTTAAAAACAAACTCCTACCACCAAATGTAGAATTTCTCACCTGTTAAACACATAGGATTCCCTAAGACTGCAGGTGCATTTAGGTCCACTTTTAGGACCCAAAAATTAGCATCTCTAAGAAATCTGTGTCTTCAGATGAGAATTTATGGATTATATTGTGTTTTATTGTGACTGTGTTTCATGGTGTGTTGGTCTGCAGTTACATCCCAAGAGTCCACCTGGATGCTGGGTTTTTATTCCATAGCTTGAAACTGCTAAACTGGAGTTCCTGAATGTATGAGCAGAAAAAGTGTGAAGAAGTGAAGGATGTGAAAAAACTAAAAGGAATGTTGACAAGTTGCCAGTCCATTAACACAGTCAGAAAACAAGAAAATATCATCTAAATGTGTATCTTATGATCTAAAAATAGCTGTTGGGCTTGACCTTCAGCAACCCTACACACCCGCATGGCAGACAGCATTTCTCCACCATGTGTGGATGAGTAAGACTCAACTTGATTGATATCTTGTTGTCAAAAGACCCATTTTAACTGCACAGTCATGAGCAATATGAGTCATTCATCAACAACTTGTGCAGATTCTTGAAAATAAAAGTTTGTTGATAGGATATAACCATGAAACATTATTGTTTGTTCTCGTACTAAGAAAAATATTGTGTTCATGGATTTTTAGGCAAAATTTTAATTCAGGGGTGGCCCAGTTAAGTCCTTGAGAGCCACAATTCTTCAGCTTTGAGGGGCCGTTTACACGAGGACGATTGTAGGTAAAAATGGCAAAATATTTCATCGTAAGTGCCTTTTGTTCACATGGCAACGGCGTTATTCTGGGTTGAAGACCCAAAAATCCAGAGTGGAATTCCTGGATGCTGTTGTGTTCTCGTCTGCACGGTCCAAAACGCAAAAATGATGGTGGACGTGCTCACGCCATGCTCATGTCACATGCGCGTTGACATCACACACAAACAGAAAAAACAACAATGCACGTAATGTACTTAAAGCTACGTAAACCCAGCAAATCTAAGGTAGACTTTACGCATGTGCGCGGGCAAGGTGGAGTTCTATCACAGCACCAACTAATGGCCTGGCGTACATATCCAATTCGATTGGAATTCCAAGCACTCTTGCGTCCTCGGATGCATGCAGATTTCTTCATGATGATGCTCGTGTGCCTGAATTGAAAAATTTTCAATTCGGGCACAGCGGTATCAGCTGCACTGCAGCGACATGCGCCCACCTCATGCACCGCTGACCTCCACGGCACCGCGGAATGCGCTGTCGCCATGGTACCACGTACACAATGAATGGGTTTGCCACCGGCCGCCTGCGCTTTGCGCATCCTATCTGAAAGGGCCTTTAGATCCACCCCTTCTCCAACACACCTGAATCACCTCACGTGCATGTCATTCAACTCCACAGAGGCCTGATAACGAGCTATCCATTTGATTCAGATGTGCTAGAGAAGGGGTGGATCTAAAATTTGAAGGATTGTGGCTCTCAAGGACCAAACTTGGCCACCCCTGATCTAATGTATCTTTTTTATCCCTACCCTTTGGCCCTTGCCATTTAAAATGGAGCCACAAAGGGGAGAAAGTCACCCCCTACAAATTGGGACACCCTTTCAACAATCTCATACGTCATCGTTAATCCCTTCTTTTATGTCACCAGAAAAATTGTGAAATCAAGCCGTCTACAGGTGTGAATGACATTCCTGCTTGCATTGTAGCACATGACACCGTCCATGTAACAGAAGACCAGCAGCGATGTTGCCAAAGTTTTTATTAATCACGCCGTATCTCTGTAGATTATCAGGACTGCTTACAGACCACTGCAGGTTTCAGCCATGGTAGCATTTATGTTACTGTAGCTTCAATGTAGTTCAAGGGATTTTTTTCATGAGCATTTTACAAAGAAAAT
Source organism: Atherinomorus stipes (assembly GCA_023101725.1). Classification (NCBI taxonomy): domain Eukaryota; kingdom Metazoa; phylum Chordata; class Actinopteri; order Atheriniformes; family Atherinidae; genus Atherinomorus; species Atherinomorus stipes. The sequence goes on along the minus strand of JALJCO010003385.1, from coordinate 224,529 downwards.
GACCATTAAATATTTAAACAACATTAAACTAGACAATACTACGGTTATTGTACATTTTAAGACTTGATGTACAGAGAAAATATTAACATTTGTGGATATTTTGGACTTGCTAGCACAAATGTTGCTAGCGATTCACAAATTTGTCTTACTCCTTCATTTCAAGTGTGCATCTAAAAACCCTTCATTTGAAAGGGTATATAGCGCTACAACTTAGCCCTACCCCTCTGTCCTAACAGGACTGAGACACCCCTACTCCTAAACCTGAATGCACAAAACAGAGCGGAAGGGCTAAGACTGACATTTGAGATTGGGCCTAATACTTTAAAAGATTTACACAACTGAGGGGGGCCTGCTGTTTATTCTGTATGTTGCGTTTGTGTGTTGAGTGTTTTCTAGTGACTAGTCAGGTAAATATTTATAAATTGGAATAATGTGGATCTGATAATGGATCTTTTAATCAGATTATAATTTGACTTCAATTAGTTGTGTTCAATTCAACCTTCAGATGACTGCTGTGAATTGGTGATGCACGATTAAAGCTGAATTGAACTGAATTAAACTGAAATGTTAATATATTTAAACAGTGGCAGTTTTAGACCAACATCAGAGGAGGGGCCAGGTGGGGTCCAACTGCTTTGTTGCAGGGGCACAATCTCATGGGAAAATAAAACAACAAAGAGCCTTCAAGGATTTTAAAACTTGCTGTGTTATTAATGCAATAACATAACTTTGAATTGATATAACTTTAATAAGTGAGCCACATTTTTGTTCCACATCTCATGTCAGGAGAAATTAAGTCAACAATTAAAATCCTCTGGTTCTGCCCTTAGCAGGGTGGCCACAGGGGGGGTCCAAGCCTGTTGTCGGTGGGGCACTTGCCCCCCTGGAACCCCCTCCCTAGAAACGCCCCTGTATTTGAAAATGTATCCCTCACAGTTTGACATTAAATTCACCTCCTTAAAAAACATTTAGGATTTTTCAGCATTTGCGAAGAAGCATTTTTATATTTTGAATGTGTTCCCACAGGATGAGAGTTATGAGTCTGCTGATGCAGCTGATGAGATATTGTAACCTCTGCTTAGTATTATGGAGGAGGATCATTTATTCAGCTGCAGATCATTCAAGGTAAACTCAACATACTTCCCACTTATATTATTGGACTTTACTGTGTGGAATCTGAAAAATCTCAAAAAAATAAAACTAAAAGAAAATAGATGGATTTCAGTGGACCTCGGGGAACGGTACAGTGATTTTATTTTTCTTGTGAAAGAGTGTAAAGCAGAAGAAGTTCTGTGTTCTGTTTCTGTTTCTCCGATTAAATGCTGTGAAATATAAGCATCTTGCCTCACCTCTATATTTTCAGTGACCACTGTTATTTTGGGCTTATCTGGTTTGGTAACTTGCAGGGGTGTCACAATTCTCCAAATCATTAATTTGATTTAATTTCAAATTTAAGGTCACTATTTGATTCAATTCTAGATTTTTTTTTCTTTTTCTTATAGCAGACAGGCCTCTGTCATTTTCAGACTAGTCTAGTCTGTGATCTTTGGTTTCATTCATTATTTTTCAACAAACAGGAACAAATAAATAATAATAGAACAGTTCTATAATACAGCATTTGCTTTTAACAAGAAATAATAATAATAATAAATAAAAATTTACAAAATTATAATTTAGTGAAATAAAATATTGCTTTTGAATTGTGGTTGGAAACAATAATAAAAAAACAAACAAATAAAACAGTCCCAGACACATTAGAGCACCTTTCCTGTGAAATGTGGACCAAAACAACTGTCAATAGGACAGTATTTTTGAGTATTACCGGAAACACCTGATTGTCGTGATTGCCTCAGTGTTGCTCAATAAAATTTTAGCTTCAGAACCCCATCGTGCTTGTTTACTCGTTTCATTTTTTGTGCTTGTTTTTTTATATTTCTTTTAAACCACAATTCAAATTCAGCGTTAGGATTTTCATAGAAATTCATTTATTACTTTTGTCAATTTCAACTTATTTCACTGACAACTGATTTTTTTTCCTTCTTTATTTGGAGGGTGTCAGTAATCTTGAGCACAACTGTATCTGACCCGACCCATCCTATTTTTTTGGTACCCTTCCGTAGGGGTACTGATCTAAACGATCTAGACCAAAGAGGTGGAGCTTAACACATTGCGATTCGTTGACTGGTTGAAAACATATGTCACTTCCTGCGTGACCCAGCATAAAAACAAAGCAGCTATGACCCCTTTGTTAATGTAACATTTGGTGCTGTGCTTTGGTTGTAAGGGGTTGCACTACAATGATGTCACGCGATCACATTGCAGCGCTATCTGGTTAATGCTCCTCCTCCAGGGTTAGGGTACAGTTTGCTGTGGGGACGCAGTGTGAAATCAGCATATCCGTGCCAAAACCCACCCAGCCCAACTCAACCAACCTGACACAGACCTGCGGGTGGAAACAGGGTTTTTCACCTCTGTGATTAAGACCATGACTTAATTTCACTTGATTTCGATGAAAAAAATCGAAATTGTGACACGTTTAGTAACTTGTGAATAAGCGAGCCCTGAAACACCAGCAGGACTGTCCTTTCTCAGGTCATTTTCAAATTTTACATTTCATGAAGATGTGCTGTGACTGACATCTTTATGCTGTGTATGAGTTACTGTTTGTCCAGTCAGGTTGTTGCAGTCAGTGCTGTAAAGAGAGGGAGCTGGGGTTTGACGTGGAACACACATACAGTAACTCGTCAGGCTCAATGAATTCCAGCAGTGGCTTGGAGGATCCTTTTATAGCACGTTAAGTGCCGCTTCTGCCCGTCAACACTGACTGAGATGGCCTTGTGCTGCTTATCATCCTTTGATGAGCATCCCACCTGACGGATGATTCTTCCAGGTGCTTGAAACGGAGCAGGCGGTGCTCTTTGTTCCTCCTGAGCAGCAGCCAGACCTCTCGTCCTTTCACAGAATGCCTACAGTGAAGCAGCCACCACTATTTTTAACAAACGCCTACAGGTCACTCATTTCATCCTATTATCTTTGCTCTTTGGGCAAGAGCAGTGGATTGAAATGTAGAGTAACATTATGTTTAATTAAATGAAACATTTTAGAGATCATATTAAAACAAAGTCATTTAACATGCCACTTTTTTCACAGATTTGTTCTTTCATACTCCATTCCCTTTAATCGCCGTCCTACATGTGGCACGGGCAACAAAACAGTAAAACCAAAAGCCACTTACCAGCTGCTGAGTACTGCAGGGTGGTTAGTTAAGTGGGCCTCACTTTATTTGTTCCACTGTCAACTGTGATACAGACCCCCTCGGCGGAGGCTCGGCCCCTGGATGTCAGTGCCTCAGTCAAGCCTTGGGCAACAGTTTGACTGGTCTTCAGAGAGGGTAGCAGTTGTTCTGAGGATCAGTGAATAGTGAGACTGATATGTGAGTGACCAATGGTTTACAATTAATCCTGAATGTACAAAAATTATAGTTCGAAAAAAAGTACCAACATCTCAAATCATTTGTGACCTTTTTAAAGCATGTGATGGCACAATGATGCTGTTTATCAGTTTTAGCTGTTTAAGCTGAGGCATCCCAGCGGTCCAGGAGAAGCATTACACATCTAAAGACTCTGACGAAACCATTTGCCTGTCCGGCTGTTAAGTCTTCATCCTGAAGCAGAGAGGAAACCTGCTGTCAGGGATTTCTATTGTTGTTGGATAACAATCTGCAAGCTCTGAAGTCAGTCAGTTTAATTATTATCATATTTTAAGCTGATTCCAACGAGGTTCTGGAGCTACAGTCGCCTCACGTAGTCATTTTTGCTGTCTGTAAGATTTTTGAGATAACAAAAGTCATCATAGGGATATATGCAGACAGTTAGGGGGCCGACAGCAGAACTCTAATACTGGAAATCTAGACAGTAAAGCTCCACAGCAGAGATGTCAAGAAAGTAGATATCCATGTGATCCTGGGGGATTACTTGCTTTTGCTAAGAACAGAAAAAGATTACAGATTCATGTTGTTTTAAGCCATTTATAGTTCTTGCACACAGTCACAGATCAAATAAATATGAATATGTATGTGCATTACAGTATATTCATGCAAGGTTGTTTTATGCATGTGTATTTCCCTTTCTCATGAAAGAAAGTTCTAACCTGACTCCCGCCACCTGGTATTTGCAATACCATCTGGGGAGGGAGTTAACCCGATGTCATTTCAAATTAGTCTTTTTTTTCTAAAACTCTTGCATGTGTTTGGATAGAAGATCTGTCCGTCATCTTGACTGACACGCTACTTCAGCCACTCACGTTGAACCGAATGACGCAACCCGTGACGCAACTCAGAGCGACACCAGAGCCACCACGCATAGAGGATCGAGTTATCAAAACATGTTATCAAGCTCAAAAAGCTTCAGTCAAACAACATGGCGGCGGCGGCGACAGCTAGTACGAGCGGTGTACAGTCTGTGAACGACTTTTGTCGAATGTGCAAAGAAAACACTGAAATAACTGACTGACTACACTGCTGTCGCCTGTGCTTCTACATCACATCCGGCCAAAACGCCGCCCATCCTTCAAAAGTCCCACCAGCGATTAGTGATTGGCTCCTATTATTCTCTAACCAGACGAAATCACCTATAACTGTCGCCTTACTCAGATGGAGTGCGTGAGGAAAGGGAACGCCCCCGCGTGTACTTGTTGAACGCACCCAGATGATGTAAATCAGGTTAAGAAAGTTCAGCATTTAACCGTAAAATGTCCATAATAAGGAATCCCCTCTGCTAAATATTAAGTAGGGATGTTCAATACTGGCTTTTTTACCGATATCTGATATTGCCCAACACTTAAATTCTGATGTCCAATATCAACCAATACTGATATATGTAGAGAACTGTCAGGTTGTATGTCTCATATTTTGAGAAATATAACTTTACTCTGCTCTGAGAGCAAAGATCCCTTTTTTTTTTTTTCTTGTGGCTCTCGGCGAGTGCATATGTGCTTCTCTCTGCCCCCCCACTCTGCCCTTCTGAAATATCCTTAACTCAGCCAGAGGAGTTCATGTTGGACATCTGACTGCCAGATATCAGATACTAGCAGGTACTAGCAGGCAGAATTAAATGCCCTGTACTGACTCCATTGTTGAAAAACTAAATTTAGTTTGGTTTGTCCCTCCACTGCAGCAGAGTTAGATTTGCAGAGGAGACAGAGAAGTACAACATCATCTGTGAGGGTGTGGACGTTTGAGGGGTAAAATGAGTGTATCCCTGTTCACCTAGGGGTATCAATATGTTTTTTTTGTTTGTTTTTGAAAAGAAGTAGTAAGAAGAAAAAAACCAAACATGACATTTGATATTTACATCAACTTATTTCTCATCTATTTTTCTGTTTGCAAAAAAATGTTTGAAATATATCAATCAGTCAATCAATCAAACATAGAAAAGGTTTATTACAATGGTAACTTTAAAATTAGGGTCCCTGGATTAACATTAGTTTGTACATTATCAAGCATTAATTAACTTTTTAATAATTTATCAACACCTATTAACTATTACATAGCATTAGTTAACATGTTGGATAATATATTAATTAATGCTTATTACTCAACCTTACTTAATGCATTATTTGTTTGGACTGGGATGGTCTCTTCCCTTTAACCCATGACAGTGTTTTTACTATTGTCTATATTTTGTCTTGATCTTTTTGTGGCTTTTTTCTTTTATGTCCTTTTTTGGCCACAAGAGTAATGAAATTTAATTGCACACTGTCCAATGACAATCAAGGGAACTGGTTTGAGTTGCCATTTTTAACTGTAAAATTTCTTTACAAAATATACTATTGCAATATATTTTAAGGTGAAAATAAAGTAAAAACTAATTTAAAAAAACACCCATTTTATAATGTTTTTCTTTTTAGGTTTTCTTCCAAGCTTTCCTACTATTTGTTCTGAAGTTTAGGTATGGTGTTTGTGGTCGTAAATCTCTCCAAACTGAAATTCTTACTCTGTTACTTCTAAAGATTCAGTCTTGTAATGTTTAATAGTGTCAGCTGTGATGATTTGTTTGTGCTGTGATTGCAGTGAGAGGAGGAGAAAGCTCACTGTTACCTTATAATTACCGAGAGCAGAAGGTCTGAGGAACGAATGCTCCTGCCTGCTCTCCTAAAACTCGGTGTAATTGCTGGGTAACGAGGGGAGAACTTTGCTTTCTATATTATATAGTCAACTTCCATACTAGTACTGTGTAATTACAGGGTAACAAGACAAGAACAGAAGGGGACTTTTTCAATTCAATTACCTGTATGAATTATTCTTACAAAATTGAGAATAAACTTCATGCTGCTTGGGACTAGAATAAATATCCAAGTGCATTAGTGTATAATCCACCTTCACATATACATTGTCAAGTTCATATCCATAAGGGATACAGCAGGATTGTGTCAACTACATGGTCTTGTTTACCAGCGCTGAACCCTGTACATAAAAACTATTTACAGCATGCATGATATATTTTTCTCATCCACGATAACCAAACATTCCACCTTTTTCTTCTTAACGTACTCACATGAAATGTTCTGATAGATAGATACTGTAACACTGGTAATATAAAAATCCCTTTCTTGTAGCCAGTATAGCCACCAATGTGTGATGTCTTCTCTTGCTTGCTTTACCTTTATTATCTACATCATATTGTCAGTTTTCTTTTCAACATCCCTCACAATATGCTCTCCTTTTTTAGCTTTGCTCTTTTTTTCTACCTCTTATATTTCACAGATACAGTGAGTGTGACAGATTCAGGCTTTTCCTCCCATTACCTGTTTCAAGTACCTGTTGACTGTGTTAAGATGCTGTAAAAACACATAAAACCTCCCCAAATCTCAGTGTGGTCAAGCTGCAAATGGCGACCTGAGACATGAAAGCAGATGGTCAGCAAATTGACTCTGCCCTCCACCTCCTCTCATCATCGCCCTTCCTCCTCCTCACCACCACAGTGCTGAGCTGTGGACTTGTGGCCTGTAAAGAGGTTTAGGTGCAAACAAACAGCCCATTTAGTAACATCTCTCCTCCATTTAGCCCGTCATTACAGCCCTCAAGGCCCTGGCTCAGCACTGAATTATGAATTAAGTTGTCAGGACAGCCTTTGGTTATGAGCTGAGGGGGTCATTTAAATTTAATTTGAAAAGGGATTCTGTTAGGAATGTATACTCAGCAACCTCCTGTGGAACTTCTCCATCAGAGGAGGGCTAAGTACTGACAAGAGTAAATGAAATAAAAATGGCTGGAAGAGCATTGACTAGCCATAATGATGCATAGAGCATGATGGGATGAAAGCTTCAAGACGGTGATATCACCACAAGCTGCGTTTGAAATCATTGTGCGAGTTAAGAGTAAATGCCTGGAGTTGATGTTTTTCTGTGGTTCAGCTGTTTTTTCTCAAATGACTTAAAGTTCTGCTGAGATGAAAGTGACCCGCGGGTGTTCGGTGATTACTGCCACTCAGAGTGGGGGGAATTACTTATTTTCCTTCTTCCTTTGTGCTAAAATCTGAAAGCTGTCTGTTATGAAATAAATTGCAACAAGATTTAAAAATTAAACTGGTGTATAAATGTGTCTGATTTCACTTGTTCATTCTTACTATACAGTCGTCCTCAAAATTAGTCATACCCTTCAATTAGAGAAAAGACTAAATTCACAATAGTAATTTAGGCAAGGCAAGTTTATTTGTATAGCACATTTCATGTACAGGAGAATTCAAAGTGCTTTACATAAAACATTAGAAGCATTACAGCGGAGTGCAAAAGGGAAAGAAAAAAAAATAAGAACAAAAAGTAGAAGCATTTAAATAACAAGAAACTAATAATAAATGAAAATTTACTAAATTAAAGATATTACTTTTGAATTCTTGTTGGAAATAATATTTCAAAAGACAAACAAACAAACAAAACTGTCCCAGACACATTAAAAGAGTTGTATCATGCTTCTCAAACGTACCAAAAGTCAACTACAGGCATATATAAGATAAATATGTTCCCATCACCAATATAGAAACTGATTTGGTGTTAAATATTAGTATTTTTATACGTCTAATTTCCAACACGGAAGTACAATGGCTGACTGCACTGACCCACCAAAGCTCTTGACCAATTACAGCATGTTTTAGGCTCATTTCATGATGTCACCCTGGAACAGACACAGATTCTGAATTCTGTGATAGAATCTGAGTTTATTATTACTTTTGTCAATTTCAACTTATTTAACTGACAGTTGATGTTTTTCCTTCTTTAATTGGATGGTATGAATAATTTTGAGGGTGACTGTATATGGTAAGTAACCAAACTGGGTTCAACCAAAGGGTTGGTCCCAAGCTGAAAGCCTCTGTGGAGAAAAGTGAAGCTGATCTGGAACTGCTAAAAGTTGCAATTCACTCCTCAGCTACTAGGAGCTGGCAACGGAGTAAATCCCCATAGAGTCCCATGTTAAGGCCAACCTCACAGCAGAAATAAACATGTTTACCGCCTTGAAATTATGCAGATGGACTGAAACCTACATTTGTGTTGCTGTGGTTTTGTCCAGTAATATTAACAGTCTATGGTTGGACCACCTGTTGCCTTCAAAACTGCTTTTATTGTTGGTATCATAGATTTAACAAAGTGTTGGAAACATTCCTCAGAGATTTTGCTCCATATTGACATGATAGTATCACAGCGTTGCTGCACATCCATGATGAGAATCTCCCGTTCTGCCACATCCCAAATGTGCCCATTGGATTGAGATCTGGTGACTGTGGAGGCCATTGGAGCACAGTGAACTAGGGCTACCACGATTGGTTGATTAAACGCGATTATGTCCACTATCAGTTATTTTATGTACTGTTTATCCAGTTCAGAGTCGCAGGGGTTGCTGGAGCCTATCACAGTTATTATCAGGCGAGAGGCGGGGGTACACGACAGGTCACCAGTCTGTCACAGGGCCAACAGAGAGAGACAACCATTCACACTCACATTCATTCCTAGGGGCAATTTAGAGTGATCAATTAATCTAACATGCATGTGTTTGGATGGTGGGAGGAAGCCGGAGTACTCGGAGGGAACCCACGCATACACAGGGAGAACATGCAAACTCCACACAGGAAGGCCACGGTTGGAATTGTTCAAACCCCCTCCCCAGCTGGCAATCGAACTAGCGACCTTTTAACTGTGAAGCTGCGGTGCTAACCACCACGCCACCGTGCGTGGACTACTATCAAAATAGTTGTGATTAATTTAATAATCGACCAATCGTTTCCTTTCTTAAAGCTTTGTTTTTCCTCTTAAAACTGCAGCTGTACTTTCCCCTACCTTGTCTGCCTTTCTGTTCTTGACACACATGCGCAGTAGTAGCCATTGAGGCTAGTTTTTCTTGAATTGTATTGTGACATATATAAATACACACATTACTAGTCAAAAGTTTGGACATGCCATTAGATTCAGTCAGGGGTGTAGCTTGCCATCAGGCAAACCAGATGTTAGCCCTCTAGGGCCCACCAACTTTCAATCAGGACAGAGCAGTGACCAAGTAGAGAGTTTGCAAAGTTTGCAAACTCCTAAAGGCCCATTTATGCTCCCTTACGTAGGTAAATGGCTACGTCCGTTTCATGCATTGCCATGCGTCGCTGCCTTCATACTTCCATGCATCTTCTGCTTTTCCATGGGTCATAAATCAGTTTGTCCACTAGGCGGCAGTAATGAGTTCATAGTTAATTTCCCTGTTTCAATGTCGACACCGCTTGGTGTCAATAACGTAGATATTTTCAGACTCACAGCCTCTCCTCAAAATCTCCAGCCATGTCTACAGGTGCTCTCTGTTTGATTGGCATCTTCTTTCTCAGGTGCTTTTATTGAGCTATTTGGCTCTAGTGGTTTTTGTGGGTTTTTTGTTCTGGTTCCTGTTCTTCTTTTCAGGTTGTTCCTTTCGCTGGCTGCATATCAGCTACACAGCTCAACTAACCCCATAGCTTCCAGTGGCATTGCTCCATCTTCTGCGTCAAGTGATGGACCAACAAGCCCCCCAAAAACGTATCAAATTACGTGCATAACCAACACAGACGATGAATGAAACTGTCTGTCCGTCTGCATATCCGTCTTCTGCGTTGGGCATAAATGGGCCTTTAGAGGGGCCCTGCCTTCTGCTCCTGGCCTTGCTGCATGTAATAGTGCGTGTCATGCGGGCCCAGACTGGTTCACAGGAGAAGCGGGTCTACTCTTGGTGGTCTGGGCCAAAAAGTGGCCTAAGTGACTATAAAGAAAAAAAAAAAAAACGGTGAATCATTCAATGAAAAAGTATGTCCAAATTTTTTACTGGTACTATAAATATGCCATGATTTTGTATGATCCGATTAGTCGACTAATCACCAAAACAATTGTTTACTAGTTGATTATCAAACTAATCGTTTTGGCAGCCATACAGTGAACTCATGATCATGTTCAAGAAAGCAGCTGAAGATGATCTGAGCTTATAACATGGTGCCTTATCCAGCTGTAAGTAGCCATCAGAAGACGCTAAACTGTGGTCATAAAGGGCTGGTCATGGTCAGCAACTATACTCAGGTAGGCTGTTGTGGTTAAACAATGCTGTTAGTATTAAAGGTTCTAAAGTGGGCCAAGAAAATGTTCCCACACCATTACACCACCAGCACTATCCTGAATTGTTTACACAAGGCAGGATGGATCTTTGCATTAATGTTGTTTGCATCAATTATGACCCTACCATCTGAATGTTGCAGCAGAAATAGAGACTCGTCAGACCATGCAATACTTTTATAACCATCTGTTGTTTAGTTTTGCTCAGTCTGTGTGAATTGTAGCCTCAGCTTCCTGTTCTTAGCCGACAGGAGTGGCATCTAGTGAGGTCTTCTGCTGCTTCATCTGCTGCCCATCTGCTTCAGGATTCAATGTAATGTGCAATCAGAGACTTTTCAGAGACTTTTTCCTTTTTACAGTGCAGTACATTGACAAAAAGCACTTTATGAATAGAAATTATTAGAATTATTACTACTATTCTCAATATTCTAATACCTCTTCTTCCATTCTCATCTGACATCAACAAGACATTTTGAGCTGGATGATTTCCTCTTCTTCAGACCATTCGCTGTAAACCATAGAGATGGTTGCGAGTGAAAACCCCAGTAGATCAGCAATTTTTGCAATATTCAGACCAACCCGTCTGGCACCAACAACCATGCTACATTCAAAGTCACTTAAGTCACATTGGCCATGTCTACATGACTAAATGGACTGAGTTGTTGCCATGACTAATTGATTAGTTATTTGTGTTATCAATCAGTTAAACAGGTGGACCTAATAAAGTGCCTTGTCAGTGTACCTAAGTTCAAATTAAGTCAACTAATAAGCAATACTGACAATTTTTTACAATTCTTTGTGAGTAATCTTGACATGGAATAAGTGTTTCTCATCATATACTATTCTTAATAATAGGATGGTGAAAAGACATTTTGGAATGTTTTGAAGTTTTTCTCAAAATTACAGAAAATACTCCTTTTATACAGTATTGCTATTCGGACACCTGGTGAGAGAAATGGCAGCCTCAAGCCTTCTTGAGAGTGATTGTTCCAGCTTGGCGTACTCTGACTTTTCTTCTTGGCAGACATGTTCAGCTCACCCTGAATGGATGGGGAATGTCAGTGCACAGCCATTTTATGTCTCTCCAGAGATGCTTTGCAAGGCTGAGGTGCTGTGTTTGCTTGGTAGTATGCTTCGGGTCATTGTCTTGTCTAAATGTAAGTCTTCACCCCTGCCTAAAATCCTGAGCACTCTGGAAAAGGTTTTCAGTCAGGAGTGCTCTTTTTGTTCTGCATACATCCTTTCCTCAGGGGCGGCTGTCGTTCAGGAAAGAAAGTGGTCGGCTGCCGGTTGGAGAGTTGGCAGTTCGATTCCCAGCTTCCCCAATGAGTAACCTTGGAGTGTCCTCGGGCAAAACACTAAACCCTACTTTGCCTCCTTCCAATGCATTCATTAGTGTGTGAACATGCATGGCAGAGGGGGGGGGGGGGGGCTGTACAAATTAATGTGTTTTTAGTGTAGAAGCACTTTGAATGTTAAAAAAAAAAAAGACCTGAAAACATTTTATAAATGTCATCCATTATCAGCTTCCCTCTTTGCCAACAATTCTTCCAGTCTCTAAAGGAAAAACATCCCCATAGATCAGTGTTTCTAAATCCTGTTTCTCAGGACCCTCTGCCTGACACACTTTAGATGCTTCCCTGCTTAAACTAACTGACAGAGAACGTAATGACAACCTGTTAAAGGGAGCAATTCATTTACGGTAAGTCAGATGCAAAACACACAAGGCAGGGGCCCCCTAGCACCGGGACTGATAAACATTATAATTGTGCTGCCATCGCAACATGTGACTTCAGACATGGATTTCCCTTGCTGAAGTTACTATGTGTAAATTTAGGGGGATCTACCCATGTATGAATAAGAATTTATGTTTTTTTTATTATATTTGAACCATAGTGTCACGTGGTGGTTCTCTGAGATGACAGCCACTGCTGGAGGAAATTAAACCATTTCACCACCCAGAATGATGAATAATAAGCTGGTTTATTTTAAACAAATTAAAACTAAACTAAAAGTTTAAAATAAGGATGGAAAAAAAATCTAAAATATCCATGCCCAACCCATGGTCATCAGTGGATGTCAGTGGATGGGTGGAGGGAGGCCCATCCTCCCATTTGTTCTGGTTTGGACCCCCGTAGGCTTGCTCCCAGTCTCCTGGCCATCCCATCAGCCCAGGCGCCTAGCGCCTCTGACACATATCATTTTCTGGACCTGACTCCTGTTCCATCTACCGCTCTGAACTCCGCTCCATCTTGCGATGCTCCACTCCTCCATTGTCACCCTCAGTTCCTATGGTCAGCCCCCATGACCGGCAGGATCTATGGTCCTACCCGTGTCGTGGCATCACAGCTCGCCTTTTCAAACATCAGACCCATAGCGTCGTCTGTCATGATTCCATGCCATGCCTCTCCTCTGTGCCCGTCGGTACACGAATCGGCAGACGCCTTTGCCTCCATCTGCCTCCAAATGCCGCCTACCCCATGCTTGGTGCTCCTCCAGTCTCTCATCTCCTTCTCCCCTTGTCTGCACACCTGTAAGCCCATTAATGAGATTTTTGGAGTGTCAGCCAGCCAATCAGAATCCGTGTGCCACCAGCTGCCAATCCACAATTAGTCTCATTCCAATTGATAAAGAGCAACTAAACGGTAAACGGTTAAAAAGTCACAGCAAACAGAACAAAATAAGTGCAACAAACTAAAAACCATTAGTAGGATAGAGACTAAAACTTGTTCTTTGCATTCCAGCACATCTCCATCTTGTGACAATAGACTGTATAATATTATGTCATGCATAGACAATCTGCAACGTCACCCGCATGTTCCTGAAGAGTTGAATTGAAGCTGGGTGGGTGGTTCCCACCGTTGCCATCTTGGCAGCGTTGTGTGTCTCGTCCAAGCAGCAAACTCCGGTGGAGAACACTGAAGCCATTGCGGAAGTCCAGGAAAGTGTTGCAAAATTGCAGTTAACCCCTTATCATCAAGGGGCTGGCTGCAAAACAGAGTAAATCCCCATAGACTCCCATGTTAAAAAGGCCAACTTCACAGTGGAAATAAACATGTTTACAGCCCGGTTCAAAAACTCATTTTAGGTTTCATAGGTCAAGTTTACCTTCATGTCAACTGTGGGGGGTGATTTTTTTCACAACTCATCTGTTTAGATGTTATTTAATCTTGAAATAACACATAATCGGGGATGTGTCCCTCTCAGCCCATAGCAGATAGCACAACAGCGTTTTAGCACGTCTTACCTCTAGCCTGCCTACCATGGGCTAATCTTTGTTAGCTCCTGTTAGTTTTGAGTTAGCTCAGTTAGCATTTAGCCAAGAGTACATTGGCTGCCGATCATTTGCCCCGAGGCCACTCTTTGCCCGTTTTCCTATTTTCCGGGAGTGACAACACACTCGACGCAGCAAAGATGGCAACAGTGGGAACGCCTAACTGGCTTCATTTTATCTCTTCTGAAACCAATGGCTGATGTGAGTGGAGGGTCCATCACTCTTTATTCATGGTCTATGGCAGAGATCAACAAATCCAGATGTCTTGGGCCAGTGTCCGGAAGGTTTTCACTATGTTCGTGTGCCAAACCACCTGACTCAAATTAATGAGTCATTGTGCAGATCCTTACTGGCTGTTGGATCAATTTCAAGTGAGTCAGGTGCTGGAGCAGGAAAACGTTGAAAACCTTCCAGAAACCACATACACCGGTGATCCCCGGTGTATGGTCTAATCCAAGAAAATACAAAAATGGGCAAAGAGGTAGAGCTTAGAGGGGGGCAGTCGTGCTGTTTCACTGTGGTACTACATACTGAGCCTGTAAGACTGGATGCTACATACTCATGTACATCTGTATGGATCAGGTTTGTATGCATCTGGCTTTCAAGCTGCAGGGTGAGGCTGTTTGATTCAATGTCAGTGATATCTTATAAAATATTGATACATGCAAGGGGGGAAAAAAAGTTAAAAGTTTAATTTCTAGAATGTTTTATCTCATGTTTCTACCTGCCTCGTGGAGTGGTAATCAAAGGTTTCAGTTTTGACAGTTCTATCAAGTTTTTGCCCCCAATCTCTTCCAAGCTCCTTCGTTTCATATTACTCCGTTTGACTGAGCAGTCAGATATGGGAAGTCTGTAGGTGGTTTAAAACTTCTTCCATTGGAGAATGATGGGTGCTGCTGAGCTTTTGGGTCTTTATAAATGCTGCAAAAGTTTTCTTGCAGCCTTCCTGTCTGACAGAGTGAGAAACAATTCTTTCACCTTGATGGTTTGTTTTTCACTCTGACACACACCATCAGCTGTAAGGCCTCATATAAACAAGTACATGCCTTTTTTAATTATATCCAATGATCCTAAGAAGGCACACAGGGATTCAAGTTAAAGGAGCAAGCTGCAGGTGTAACAGGGTCTTAATACACATGTAGGAAGAATTGTTTTTATCTGTTTTGACATAATTACAAAACAATAACTTAAAAATCTACTTTGTTTTGTTACTGCAGAGAGCTGTAAATAGATTTATTCCAAGGTATCGAAGAAAATATCCTCACACTGTTTCAAGAAGAGAAATAATTCTAGTGTGATGAGGATTTGTTTGATTTTAGCACGATTTCAAATTGGCTTTTAACTTTTACAAGTTCTTCTGCTTCAATGTTTTACCTGCAGCGACTGTTGAAATCCTGCGAAAACAATACATTTATAAGAAACATGCAAGAATTCAATGATTACTAATCAAGAAAATGTGCCAGTTATAAAAAACACAAAGATAATCTCTTCACCACCGGGAGAGACCATTTGATTTTTTTCTTAAGGTGGGAAAGAGGAGTGATAAGACAAAACTAAATAAGAATCAGCTTTATTCGTCAAGTACAGGGAGTTTTTGCCACTGAATAAGAAGTAAGAAGAAAAAGAAATAATAAGAACTAATAAGAAGAAGAACTAAAAAATAATAAATTAACAACAGACTTACAGTATACAGTGATGTCAGCTATACAGAGCACAAGATACTAGAATAGAAAAAAGCTTAGATTATAGGTTTAGAATGCAGTTAGGAAAACATGAAAGGTGCATGATGAGGTGTTTATACGGATTGTGCAGCCGGTGAGCAATAAATCTTTTCATCAGAATGACTGCAGTGGGAAAGAAGCTGCTCTGGTGTCTGTTAGTCTTCGTCGGCAGGATCCTGAGACGCATGCCAGACAGAAGCAGCTCTAAGAGACCGTGTGCTGGGTTATAGGAGTCCTTTATGCTGTTCTCTGCCCTCCTTTGAGTCCAGGAGGAGTACAGGTCCTGAACAGAGAGGCAGGGGAGCTCCAATGATGCGCTCTGCAGTCTTTACAGTGCGCTGTAGTCTGGTCTTGTCCTGCTTGGTGGTGGCTCCAAAGCACATATGGGGGAGCACATTCTTAATGACTACTGTGTAGAACTGCAGCTCATAGTTCAGACTACGTCTCTTTGTATTGGTTAGGAAAGATGGCCTACTGTACATGGCTTGTAGTCAAATACAGTTGGAAGGAGAGAAGTCCAAAAAATCTACACTTGGCACATTTTTGGTCTCTGCAAATATAAAATGTCTTTCATTGGACATTCAGCAGGTCCACCACAACTTTTTATCTTTTTTCAGGGTTTTAAAATATTTGGTTGAAAAGGGGTTTTTGTAAGTTGCACATTTTTTCAAAAGATATATGTAACAAAATATGGCCCAATAGTTCAGGGCCAGCTTAAAGTGCCAATGACATGTTTTTGACATTTTTTGCCATGTTTTAAAGACGTCATGATGATCTATGTAACAGAAACAAGCGTGCCTGCATCAATGACTTGTAAAGATACATCGGCATATTTCAGCACATCTGACCAGGCTGTGATGCTGTTAGCCAAAACCGGACATGAAGTCTACCAGAGAACATTCTCAGCTCATTTAACATTGAAGCCAACGGCTTCATTGCGGTTTTTAATTTCCTTTTCCAGTTTTACAGACTAACAGTAACAACTCAGCCTTCAAATTGTATTGCCAGTTAATGTTTAAAAGTTCATAAGTACAGCATTAGTTTATTTAGGTTTCCTACAGATCCAGAATTTTATTTTGAAGAGGATAAAATAGCAGGTCAGAGTCTGACTTACCGGGTAACAGCGGAAGCCCTCTGCCTGTCTCTCCTGTCTACAGCGTCTGTTTACTGAGACTTCTAACACATGGAACTGCAGTCATCGCCACTGGAAAAGTCATTTTTCAACCATCGTTGCTTAATCAGATCATTCATACAGCTATTATATGGACAGACAGCTGCTGCACGGTTATAACAGGACTTCTTCGTTAATCAGATCTCTTCCAGCTGCATCCAAAGATGCATCCTTCCCTCCATCCTCATCTTTATAAATGGGAACTATTTAAAACTCCACTGGAACCATGTAAGTTGTTATCTTCTCATTTTTAAAGGCTAATCATTTGCTGCAAGTTAGCTCGTGAGCTAACTCATTAGCCGCAAGCCACGAGCTAACTCGTTAGCCGGTTAGAACTGAGCTTACACAAGGAATGAGTGCCTTTCCTCTGTCACGCCTGACTCCATGTCAAACCGGTGCAGCTCCATGACAGTTGTGGGTCTGCTTGTGCTGTTCTGGGTCGCTCCTTGCAGTACAGTTCTGAGTCCGCTCGGTGTCGGCATTGCAAGCTTTTAGCTGAACCAGTGGACTTGAGGCTGGGAGACAGACTGTAGGCAGCTGACTACAGTTCTACTCCGGTTCTAGCTTGCATAGTGTAATTAGGTGGCAGTGGCTCAGGTGGTAGAGCAGGTCGGCCAATGATCGAAGGATTGATGGTTCAAATCCTGATCCCCCAGCTATCTGTTGTTGTGTTGTTGGGAAAGACACTTAACCCTCCCTGCCTCCAGTGAGGGCCTTGCTGGTGTGTGAATGTTCCGGTGGTGGATGGAGGGGTGTTAGGCGCTAAATGGCTGCGACAGTTCTGTCAGCCTGCCCCAGGGCAGCTGTGGCTACATACGTAGCTTCCCATCACCATGTATGAACAAGGAGTGAAAGAATAATGGACCTACTGTGTGTGCTTTAAGTGCCCTGCAAGAAAAAGTGCAATATAAATCAAATCCTCTATTATTATTTCCCCAGATTCCTTAGCATTATCACACTCTTCTGAACTGGCAAATGATCCCACCACACAAACCTAGCTGTTCTGGAGCCATCATTCATGTTCCCCACGGCTTTGATTATACGTGTAAATCAATGAGTTGACCGCAACTCTTCATCTCACTTATGTCACGTCACGGAGGCTTTTTTCTAACGAAGAGCTAGCTACTCTAAGCACACCCCTTAAATATCGGATATTTTCGTAAATATATGTCTGATTGACTTCTAACTGCACAGAGGTACTTATTTTGTGTTGGTGTGTTGTTGTGTGGCAAAGTTGCTAGAAGTTAAGGCCGTGTCATCAGCACTTGAAAGACCCACAACTAAACTTTTAGCAATTTTCTCAGTATTTGTATTTGCTTTTTTTTTATTTGCATGTATTTGCATCCTCTGTCCCCTGCTGAGCCAAGCCCAGCTGCCCCCCCCCCCCCACACACACACACACACACACACATAACCCTCGCTCACAGAAACTACAATAAGGATTTAAAATCATGTCAAAGTCCACACATACACATCTCCTGTCCAAACTGGCTCCCACTAATGACCATCTACCCTGCCCCCCACACAGGCATAGTAGGCCTACATACAGTCCACCCAAAACTCAACCCCATCCCACAACCTCCTCACCCATCCTAACTTAGCAAATCCCTCCTCCAGCATCCGCTGACCTCCACAGCCCTCCATCCCCCAAACCATCCATACCTACGTGCCCCCTATCGGCGGCTAAACTAGCATCCATCTTCATCGTACCTGGACTGTGATTCACTCCAGCCAGTGAAAGACAGTCTTATCTTGACTCTTGTTCTATCCCTTTCTCTTTTTCTTTTCCTCTCCTCCTCCAGTAATGTTTCCTTGTGTGTAGTATAATGCGAGTTCAAAACACCCACTGTGTTCATATCTGGTTCATATCCATTTGCTTCTGCGTCACGCGGTACGCAACCAATAGTCAACTGCAACATCATGGCCCTGCCCCAGATACGAAAGTTACATAGTGCAGTTTCTGAGCCTCAGGACACCGCTGAGCACTGACAGCTCGAAATGCACATAACAAATGTTGTTGTGCTATCAAAACGAGTCAAATACATATTTTTAACACTTGAACCGCCAAGATTCCAAGAACTGCAGAGGGTAGTAACTTTTACCACCCCTTTCTGTAACAGCTTCAGTGATACAAAGGAAAGGTATAGTGATTAATTTTCATATATTTTTTCAACAGTAACATATAGAAAGTAAGGGAAAGTAATAAAGCAGTAAAATATTAGTATTTAAAATAAAAAATAACAGATTTGGATATTTTAGATCAAGGAAAGAATACAAACGCTGCTCTCTTGCTCCTCTCTGTTATCCAGTTGCTGCACACGCACACATAAACATAACTTTTTGTGATTGCCTAAATAACATTAAATAGTTATAAAATTTAAACAAATAATTTATATAATTTTATAACAGCTAAATATATACACGCACCCTATAATATCCATGCCCAACCAGCCCATGGTCATCAGGGATGTCAGTGGATGGGTGGAGGGAGGCCCATCCTCCCATTTGTTCTGGTTCGGAACCCAGTAGGCTTGCCCCCAGTCTGCTGGCCACCCCCTCAGCCCAGGCACCTAGCGCCTCTGACACATACATCGTTTCCTGGACCCGGCTACTCCTGTTCCATCTGCCGCTCCAAACTCCGCTCCATCTTGCGATGCTCCACTCCTCCGTTGTCACCCTCAGTTCCTATGGTCAGCCTCCATGACTGGCAGGATCTAGTCATGGAGTCCTACCCGCGTCGTGGCACAGGTAGAACGCACAACACCAACACTCCCGTTATTTTCCGGAGCTCCTAACTCACAATCAGCACACACACTAGCTATTTCACTGCACTATTCACACACTGCACGTGTGCATTTTTTTGGAATACTTTTTTTTTTTAATATTAGGAAAAAAAAAAACAGTTCAAGATTTTATACCAAGAAATAATAGAAAATTCTGCTCTCTTGCTCATTCCCTTTCTCGTTCACACACCGGACATGAACACAGATGTAACTTTTTGAGATTGCCTAAATGACTGAATAGTTTTAAAATGTGATCATAAAATGTATATAATTCAATCATAACTAAATTTCAACTGTGCACATACACTGACATTCCCTTTACTTTCTGTTGGTTAGCTGATGAGGGCCTACTCGCAATCAGCGCACACACTGTACACTGTACACTTTTACATTGGTCAAAGTTACCACCCATGGCAGTTCTAGGTATAAATGGTCATTTTTTTTTTTTTTTTTTTTGATGACACACCCACCAAAACTTACTGTATGGTTACTGGACCCATTTTAGAAAAAGTCATGAACTGAGAACAATAGGGATTTTATTTTCACAGAGATATACTAATTTAAAAAACCAAAGTGGTAACTTTTACCATCTCTGCGGTTCTAGTGTTAATGTTAGAAAGTTACCTTGCCTATCTTTAAGTTGGATTTCATTCTCATCAGAAATCCTCATGGGAGAAAGGAGTGACTTACAACCGGTTTCTGTGTGCATCTCAACTATTCAAACTCCTCTTTCATGTTGTAACAGGTTTTTGTTGTAACAAATCTCCCGTTTTTTCCCATCACTCTGATGATTCGTGACCTTATAAATTCAGATGGGACGTTAAAGGCTCACTGATGTTAAAACATAAATGGCAACTAAATGTTCCTATTGTCAGTGATTGGCATAGAAGTTCAAATGCAGCAGCAATAAAATGGGTCTCATACCCCAGCTGCCACTATGCATGCGCTACTCAACACAGTGAGACATCGTCCCCCAGGCCTTCCTATCAAAACCACTGTGTCTTTCATCAATGCAGAAATGTTCAGCAGCACTTTGAAAAAAAGATACAGACGACTCCTCGTCTGGGGAGCAGTGTGCCCTGCTGTTTGCAGTCTCTGTTAACAATGACAGCTCCATCTTACATGATCCACAGTGCCAGCGACTCTAACAACCTTCTGGACAAGACTTTGACTTTCCTACCTTTTCCTGCCAGATGTTCGGTCTTGCTCCAGCAGCTGTTGTCCCTCTGGTCCCAGAGGACTTTCGGACGAGAGCTGCTGCCAAAGCAAAACTGTTCTCAAATCCCAGAGGGACCATTGATAGTCATCAGAAAGGTCTTTGGAAGGGGACTCGTCCCTTCACAGGCTGCTGCCAACTACATATAAATTATCCACCCTAATCAATGAACACAGTTTCTCAGTGCATGTGTGAAATGTTTCATTTTTTACATTCAAACCCCATAAAGAGCACTTATCTGATTGGGTTTCTTTAGATTTTATGTTGGCAGTTGTTCTATATTTGTAACTCTTTGATCAAACACCTCCCTCTCCTCTTTTCTACATTATTATACAGTGTTGAACTCGTGAACTTGTTCCAGCCTCCTTCCATATGCTACCAGTGACCTGGAGGTGTGATGACGCGCACATCCAGCTGGTAGTTGGTGGTGAATCGCTAACCCCAGCAGCCAATTAGATGGCCTAAAGGATTGAAGAGGAAGAGGAGAAGAAGGAGTGTGTTGAGAGCGTGCCAGTGATGGAGGAGGGCTGTGTCAGCGAAGGGGTCGTCCACCCTGACACGATGCCATCTTACCACACAGCAGGATGTGACCTTAAACCTCCCGCTGTTCATTCACACTCTCTTTTTCCTCACCCTGCCTCCAAGCCTGACACCCCTTTTGTAATCCATCCATCCTCAATCTCCACCCCTACTCCACCGAGCCTACTCAGCGGCCTGTTTCAGATTGACAGCTCCCGGGGAAAAGGGGTGCGGATCAGGGCGATTTTGAAGGAGGTGGCAGAACCAGACAGTGGGTGGCGGGGAGGAGGACTTGCCCTGCAGGCCGGAGGTCTGCCTGCCAGACACAGTATGAACGGATCTGTGTGTGTGATGGAACGGGTGAGGCAAAGAGGGATGAGGAGGGGGGAAGATGGGTTTATGATGAGAAATAAGAAACGCCAGAAAAAAAAGAGATTGATAAAATGTGAAGAATTATTCAGATGGATTCTAAACATATTCAGACATTCTTTATCAGCTTTGTACAAATGTATGAAAATATACACAGTAAACAATATTCATCATCCACATGACTGGCACAGACAGCTTTAGATGGAGGGAAAGGAAGGATGGATGAGAAGGAGGAGGGTGAGAAGGAAGGATAAACGGAGGTGTGGAGGACCAAAGCTTCCTCCTGCAGAGTGGAGACTAGGACAGGAGGAAGCAGGAGGAGCGTCTGCCGTCTCCAACTGTTCCATCCCGACAGCACCACATACCATCTCCCTTTTCTAACACGCAGACCTGCTGAAGCTGGACTCACACCAAGCAAAACCAGCTGAAAGTGAAATATAAAATCATTTATTTAAGCTTTACTGCGCTGCTTTATCACAAGGCCCAGTGCACTAACTGTTAACACATAAATGAAGATATATCAAACATAAGATATGGTCCTAGAAAGATCACATTTATGCCCTGATATAATGTAGGATTATACTGAATAGCTCTCTCATAAAGCTTGATGTGACTTGCTAAACAGCAGCTACTGTGGCCACAAGCAGTAATAACAACAGCACATAAAAATTTACTCTCAGAGAGATTCTCTTTCTAGTATGAATTAACTTAAAGCACAAGTCATTTTCTTTGTATTACCAGTGTATCATGTATAAGAGGAATATTTGTCAGCTGTCTGTTGCTGTCTGTGCTTCTACAAATGCTTTAAAGTCTTTGGTTTTGAAACTTTCATATATAAATAAGCCAGTTTCCATAAAAAGTCTCTTATATAACTCTTAGGCCCAATTTCAAGTCTCCCCCTTAGCCCTTCCTTTCCATTTTGTGTGTTCACATGTTGGGGTAGGGGTAGGATGCAAGGGTAGGAGTAGGTAGAGGTATTCAAATGCAAGGTTTTCAGATGCACACTAGGCCCAATTCAAATATTTTCATCCCTATCGCTACCCCTAGCCATTTCCCTTGGTCCTAGCTCTTGAAATGGAGCTGTAAAAACAGAGTTTCAAGTGCTAGGGATTGAATTATTCCCCTAAGAAATGAACAACCCTTTGAAATCCTCATACATCACGGCTGTTTCCGGAAGAGTTCGCAATGCCGTCTGCAGCAGCAAAACTCTCCCTTTCCTGGGTGATTGGATTATTTTTCGGCTTTGGGCCAAAAAACGTGAAAATAAAAGGAAAAGAAGACACATTCGGCTCAAGCTTAACGTTAAAGTTAACGTTACAGACATGAGCATGAGCAGATAAATTTAGCGTTATGAAACTAGTGATTTTTTTCACATTTGTAATAAAACTGAATGTGATACATTAAAGCAACCTTAAAATAGCGATTTTTTTACACACATTTGTGCATTTCGTTTTTCTGCCACTGCCAATTTCTTCAGCAGTTTGCTGGTATTTTGCATGAAATTGTGGGTAACATCATACCACTCGTTTTCTAGTGTGCCCCTAGAAAATCTTAGTTTTGAGGGACAGATAGCCCTACCACTTCCCCCTCCCCCTTGGTCTGAACCAGAATTGGGACACCACTTCCCCTTCATATGAACGCATAAATCGAAGAGTTAGGGCCAAGTGCGAGAGCTAAGGGGGAAATTGGAGTTACCCCTAAAACAAAGGTATGACAAATTGCAAATCACTTGCAAGATACCTGTGTAGCTGCTATATGGAATCCAAAAAATCCACAAATGTTAATATTTTCTCCATAGATAAAGTTTTAGAATGTATGACAACCATTGCATTGTCTAGTTAAGCATTGTTAAAATGTTTAATGGTCATTTTCTTTGTAAAATGCACTTGGGAAAAAAAAAAGTCACAAGTACTACTTTGAAGATTCAGTAACATAAACGCTACCAGGCTGAAAACAACGGTGTTCTGTCGGCAGCCCTGATCATCTGCAGTGATAGATAATCAATAAAAACTTAGGCAACATCACTGCTGGTCTTCAGTTACATGGAGGGCATCATGGGGTATAACACTAGCGAAATGTCATACACAGATCAGACTTGCTTGGTGATGTTAACCCACAGCTGTAGACGGGTTGATCTCTAAAGAATTGTGCCAACAGCTCAACGCGCATCTGCTTACATACAAGCCGATGGGGTTCACTGATGTCGTAGGCAATTGTTGAAGGGGTGTTCCAGTTTGTAGGGGGTGACTTTAAGCCCTATCCCTCGTAGATCTGTTTTAAGTAGCAAGGGGCAAGGGTTAGGGGTAAAAAGAGAAATGAGATTGGGCCTATTAGCAGCTACTTTGAAAAGTCAGATTTTTCCTCCTTGCATTTGATGGAGAAGTTTCCAGAGCTTCAAGTGCAATTCACAGGTAATCAACATCAATAAACGTCTGTATAGACATGCAGCAGAAACAATAAAACTGGGTAAGCTTTGACTTTTTTGTTTTTATTAGTTGTTTGTTGTTTTAAAGGTACAGTGTGTAAGAATCACTGACATCTAGTGGCAAATATGGATATAGCAATAATGTCATATGCAAAGCACTGTTGTGAATGTACGGTGACCGTCAGTGCCCAAAATTCCCCCGGACAAAAAGATGTTTTCATCAGTGAGTGGATCCAGTTGTATAACAAGCAGAGGTCTAGCAGTGTTCATCAGGACATCCTGAGACCTCTTTCGCCTCCACCTCCAGCCTGACTGTCTCCTGTGACCAGGTCAAGAAACAACTAGAAAAACTAAACCGGAACAAGGCTGCAGGTCCAGATGGTGTCAGTCCCAGAGTTCTCAAGACCTGCTCAGAACAACTATGTCCGGTTCTCCAGCACCTTTTTAACACCAGCCTGAGACAGAACAGAGTTCCTGTGCTGTGGAAAACATCCTGTCTTGTTCCAGTCCCTAAAAAACCACAATCAGCTGAACCGAATGACTACAGACCAGTTGCTCTGACATCTCACATCATGAAAGTCCTGGAGAGACTCTTACTGGCTCACCTCAACAAGCAAGTGAATACCTTTCAGGACCCATTACAGTTCGCATATCGTAATGGGCTTGGGGTTGAAGACGCCATCATCTTCTTGCTTCAGAGAGCCCACTCTCATCTGGACCAGTCAGGCAGCACTTTGAGGGTCATGTTCTTTGATTTTTCAAGTGCATTTAATACTATTCAGCCTGCTTTGCTATGTCAGAAGCTCCATAACTTCCAGGTGGATCCTCCACAACCACCTGGATTTACGACTACCTCACAGACAGACCACAGTTTGTGAGACTGAAAGGTTGTGTGTCTGAGATGGTGATCAGCAGCACTGGAGCACCACAAGGGACTGTACTCTCACCATTCCTCTTTACACTGTACACCTCAGACTTCCAGTATAACTCTGAGTCCTGTCATCTGCAGAAATATTCTGATGACTCTGCTGTTGTGGGGTGTATTAGTGATGGACAAGAAGCCGAATACAGGGAACTTGTCAATCAGTTTGTGAAATGGTGCAGTAACAATCAGCTCATCTTAAATACCAGCAAGACTAAAGAGATGATTGTTGACTTCAGGAGGAGCAAGAATAAGCAGCATAGTCCTGTCTACATCCTGGAAGAGGAGGTGGAGGTGGTAGAGAACTACAAATACCTTGGAGTTCAGCTGGACAACAGACTCAATTGGAAATGCAACTGTGACTACATCTACAAGAAAGGTCTGAGCAGACTCTACTTCTTAAGGAAGCTGAAATCATTTAACGTCTGCACCAAGATGTTGCAGATCTTCTATAAGTCTGTTGTAGAAAGTGCAATTAGCTTTGCAGCCATCTGCTGGGGCAGCAGCATCAGAACCAGAGACTTGAAGAAACTAAACAAGCTGATCAAAAAAGCTGGTTCTGTGCTGGGAATAACTCTGGAGCCGCTGGAGCTGATTGTTCAAAAAAGAATGCTGCACAAGCTGATGAAGATGATGGAGGACACTTCCCATTACGGCTGCACAATTAATCGTTAAAAAATCGCGATCTCAATTCACACATACATGGGATCTCATTTCTACCCACAACAATTCTGAAGCACATTTAATCACAAGCTGCATCCCAAATAAAAGTTTCCATTCTTCACAGATTTTTTTCAAGCGCCCTCAAATGCAGCACTGCTGTTGCCTCCCCACCCCAACAAAGCTCTTGTGCAAACACATGCTTTATTTTGAATTACCTTTTGAATAGATTGTTTTGTTGTTTTTGTTAAAGTTTATTTGTGCAATAAAAATTGGGGAGGGGGGGTGCCAGAGAATCGTGATCTCAATTTTAAGCAAAAAATCGTGATTCACATTTTTTCCAGAATCGTGCAGCCCTACTTCCCATCCTCTCCACAACACGGTGAAGAATCAACAGAGTGTGTTCAGTGCGAGGCTGCGTCAAGTTCGCTGTAGGACGGAGAGATACAGGAATTCATTCCTGCCAGCAACCATCACCCTAAAGAACAAGACTAACTGACTTTTTGTTTATTTAAAAAAAAAAAAAAAAAAAAAAAAGTGAGCTTTTACAATACTGAATTTCCCTTCGGGGATGAATAAAGTATTTTTCATTTCATTTCATTTCATAAGGTGTAGCTATGACTGTACACAAGGTAACTACTTCTGATACCTCTTAAGGCATTGCCTATCCCAAACAGTGCTCTAACTCCCATTAAACAAAGCTGGTATACAGCTGTTTTAATGTTAAGCGGGTTCTCACTTCACATGACAGTGTCCATTTAGGGACATTGAAGTAAAAAAAAGTGGCACAAATATGGCGGCCTCCGTGTATGTGGACCCCCACAAGTAGATATAAATGGCTCTTTTTCGGAAAATAAACATATAAGCTATTCTAGTGAAGCAATTACACATAAATAGAAACACAGTTTTGAATTATAACTTACATTTTTCTGTCATTGACCTTTGATTTTGTTACACACTGCACCTTTAAGTGTAACACTAAAAATAAAATTTCTATAAATGTTACTGCAAGGCACGCATAAACATAATTTCTTTACCAACTGATCCAAATTTCCACATTTTAAGTCTCTGCAGGTATTGACCGGCAACCGTTTTATGTTTGACACCAACCTCAGCATTATTGGTACAGGCTTTTTCCTAATCACTCTTTTGGGATACGTTTTCTTCACTTTAACCTTCTGATGCACGATTTATTAAAAAACAGTGCCACAGTTCTTTTTTTCTAACATACAATATTTGATTTTTCTGTGGAGAAGTTTGACTTTGAAGGCCTGATTAACACAGTCTTCCTTCCATTAGCTGATGTTGAGTTTGGTCTGCTGCTGTCTGGGAAGCATTGATGTGGGACTGTGGCCTGAGGTTGAGTGGATTGGTGATTTCTTTGGTTTGCAGATAATGAACTTTTCCTCTACAACAGAGGGATGCTTGTTTTTCCTTTTCTGGGGGAAGCTCCATGAGAGCATTAGATGTCATTAAGGACTGTACTTGAAGAAACTTTAAAAGCTTTTGAGTTTTTGAATATTGACTGAACCGCATGTCTGAAATTAATGATAGACAGCTGTTTTTTCTAAGCTGAGTAGTTCTTGTTGGTATATGAATATGAATGATAATGCAGCTGAATAAGAATAAGAAAAACTTTATTATGTAAAGTGCAATGCTGCAACAGCAGAAGCAGCAGAGACCAGTCTGGATAATGGCAATAAAACAGACAAAAGACTCAAACACATGATAGGCAAAATAAGCTAAAAACAGACTTTAAAGGAGCCGCATCATGAAAAATGGACTTTTAAGAGCTTTTAAGCATGTAACTGTGTTATTTCCTTATAAAAAAAAACTTTATTTAAGTCGTTTTTTTCTTCATTTGTGCATATTTGAGTATTATATATGAATATTCAGGCCAAGCTCTAGCTTCCATAACATGACTGACTGGTGCCACCTCGTTGCGTATACCGGTAGTCAATCATGAAGCGATTGAATGCATGCGCAGCATCGTAGCAAGACACCCACTTTTTCCAACAGAAACTCTTAGAGAATCCTAACCTATACACACTCTCTGAGGAAGAAACTAAACACCTGCGGGAAGATTTCCTCAGAGACAAACAGCCATCAGCTAACAGACGTTTGCTCCAGAGTTCAAGGAAAAGTTTTTTTTAGCGCTAGAGGATGGCAAGTTGGGAAAAATGTGGTTGTGTTCAGCGTGGGAGTTTATTTGTTTTACTGGACAAATCGAGTTGCCAGAGGTGGTTGGATTATAACTTCAGGAGCAGAAAAAAAAACCCCTCAACTTTGTGTGTGAACTTCACTCCTGACAACTTCATGAATCTCAGGCAGTAAAGTGTTTTTACTCGGGGATGACTTCTGAAACCTGACGCAGTTCCCACCATAAAAACAGACAGACAACAACACCGGTTAGTGAAAACATCTCCCAGCTCAATGCTAACTATTAGCCTATGATTTGTTTGCTAATTCACTTACTTGTCAGGTTCTCTGTGGTACTTCTGTGGTACTGCGTGTACTTCAAACTCCATATCAGACTCTGGGTCGAGTGCATACAGCTCCATAACAGGCTGGTCCATTTTATTCTGTCAATCAGAGTCCGATTATCCATCAATGTTTACAAATAACGTCCATGTGGGTGCCAAAGCCAGTGCTAAAAACAGTTCTGTGACCCTTCAGAACCCTTGTTGCAATTGGTCGAGAGCTTCTGTGGTTCAGTGCAGTCAGCCATCTTACTTCCGTGTTGGAAATTAGAAGCATAAAAAAACTAATATTTCCTCTTTTTTTTTTTTTTTTTTTTTTTTACTTGTCCTGTCCAGTATTGTAGCAAGCAGAATGGTGATCTGGTTGCTTAATTGTGTTGAACAGATTTGCTTTGTCAAGGGGAGCTTTTTGAACACAAGGCTCCCCTTGATATCCTGTTTATTCATTTTATTTCTTAAATTAAACATTTGTTTATAGCAGCATTTTACATAGTTTTGCTGAGCTGGACAAGAGAAAAATGAGGAACAATGATAGAAAGTGGAACAAAGAGAAAGGAGTGAGGAAGAGAGAGGGAGAGAGGGAAGAGAGAAAAAATGGATACACTTACACAGTTCACTTGTGCATCTATACAGAAAAAAACTGAAAAAAAATAATTTTTAACACCAATTTAGTTTCTAGTGGCAAAGGGAACACATTTAGCTTATAAATGCCTGCATTTGACTTTTGGAACGTTTGAAAAGCATGATACGGCTC
This sequence comes from Atherinomorus stipes, assembly GCA_023101725.1. Classification (NCBI taxonomy): domain Eukaryota; kingdom Metazoa; phylum Chordata; class Actinopteri; order Atheriniformes; family Atherinidae; genus Atherinomorus; species Atherinomorus stipes. Next base: position 195,627 of record JALJCO010003385.1, on the reverse strand, counting down.
CTTTAAAGGAAGTTAAAGGTGATAGCTTAACTTTTACATTAAAACAATAAATTCTTAAAGGAGTCATCACCCGGAAATCCCACTTTTTCATGTTAAAACATGTGTATTGGGGTAGGAATTGAGTAAAAAAGTGCCAGAAACTCCTGAAAGTGAAAGTGGCTTCGTTTTTCAGCTTGAGCTCTCTCTTCATCCCAGAATCGGCCAAAAGAGCGCGCACTCCACAGCACGCGATTTGGACCCGCCTCTGGCATTGATGTCAATCGCCTCGGCCTGCTAAGCTAGCCTCTTTAGCGCGACCTAAAAGCAGCTGATTACCTGCCACGGAGGAGTTATGACCAGCTGTTATGACGTGAAGTAGAGAGGCTGCGAGTGAGCTGCTAAGCTAGCGTCTTTGTTATGAACTCTGCTTTTCACGCTTCCCAGAAGCGTGTCCGCCTTACAGATGCTCGTGGTCGGCCTGAGTGGACAGAAGAGACAGCACTAGGGAGCAGTGGATTATATTTATCAGTGAGGATGTGCAGTCGGTAAGTGTTGCTGCTTGTGTAACTTATTATCTTTTGTGTCAGAGACCAGTAAACGGTGGTTGACGAGCGGACAAGCTGCTAATGTAGCTACAGAAGCTAACACTGTTTGGTTAACTTCACGTCACACGTCCGCTCCTTATATTCATCAGAGTCCAGCCCTTTTACTCCGCGGATCCTCTCCATCAACCGTACCGTTAAGTTTTTATCAAGTTTTTCTCTGTTGGGACATCATTTCCTTCACCTGCTCTGTCCTGATAAAACTTTGTTTTGGCTTTGACGCTTGCCTCGTGAACGCGCTTACAGACAGCTCTAACTCTCGTACATGTTCTCGCGACAAACAAAAGTTGGGGATAAAAAGAGGTTAAAATGAGCTCATTAAATTTTCGTCCACCCAACTATAATTAAAAATTCATTTGAAGATAATTTAAGAAGGATTGTGTATGTAAAACACTAGGTTATGACACCTTTAAAAAAATTAATACATCCACAGAACGTCGACACAGGTGCAAAACAGATGTATTAATTTTGGCCCAAAATGTTTTTTCTTGCATATTGTTGTTTTATCAATTTTTACAGGTCTAAAAAGTAAATATTACATCTGATTACCATGCCAATGTTGGGATTTTTTGCCATTAGCATTATCTCCAGAGTTGCTAGCTTGATTGCTATGTGTAAAAATAGCATCTTCCTTGACTCACTTCTCAAGTTCAAGCAGACAAAAAATGAAGCAGGATGAGGGTGGTGGTAGCAAAGGGGCTCAAAAGCCTCATGGAGGTTGCTGCTTTCCTCAATGTAAGTTAAACATTTGCTAATGCTAATTAATGGTAAGTCGGTTTAGTAATGTTGCTAATGCTAATTGAGGAAGCGAGTGTTAGTGTGCCACCTACTGGCAGGGAGGAATTAAACTTGTAGTCATCACATTTACACTGTAATGAATAAATTCAGTAAATTGTCTGACAGATGAGTGTGTACAGTGTAGTGTGTATGGTAGATTGTTGCATCGGACAAAATTTTTTTTTTCGTAAATTTATCTTATTTTTCCTCCTATGAGTGTGCCACTTCAGATTCAACAAACGTTCTCAACTTCAGATAACTGCGTAAATAATCCTCGTGAACATGATGCATTCCACCTGTGCGTACATGAGCGCACGTTCATGAGAATTGCAAATCTGCATATTTACTACCCTGATAATTCCATATAAGGACACGACTTCCCACACTTGTCAGAGGGTGATCATTCAGAAAAATGGCATCGAAGACAGCGAAGAGAAACTTTACTACCCGTTTGGAGATGGAGGTTCTGCTGACTGAGATCTGGGCACCAGAAGTAAAGGAGGTAAAAGCCGAGCAGTGGAGAATTAATCACAAGAGCTGTAAATGCCGTGTCACCTTTTGGTTACACTGTTACAGAAGTAAAAATAAAAAATATTTGGTCCTACAATGGTGTCAAAAAGACGTCTAACAAAAGCAAGACAGCCACTGAAAACTACTGGTGGAGACCAAGAGGTGCAATATGTGATGTAAATGCTTAATAAGAGTTTCCATCAACCAACACAGGGCAACGTTCTGCAAAATCTCCTTTTAATACACACGCACCCACATGTACCGTACATCCCAGCTGGACTATTGAATAGGACTGATGATGTTAACCAGCGGTATCTCAGCAAACATGATGACCTCAAGCTCATTGAATTGGAAATAAGTTCCACCGGATAAAAGGCAACTGACATTAAAGAACTCTACAGAGTATTGATGGACCTTGATGGGTGACAATCTACAGACGTATCCCACTGGAGATTGCCAAGGCTCAGTTCCAGGTGACCTCCTGAAGTGTGGTTGCCAGCCCAGTACATTGCTGCTACCATTGCTGCTGATTAACTACTCTAACAAATCTAAACAAAGCCTTATACAGCAGGTAGTCCCTTACTGCGAAAAGGAAATAAAGCAATTGGTCATAGGTTTGCAGAGGCACGTAGGACAGCATTTATTTTTCTCATAGACAACTTTGGTGTTGTCGTTGCCGACTTTCTAGAGCAGACTAGACACTAGGGATGGGCTATACCATAATTTTTCCTGTCGTACGATACCAGTAGTTTTTGGTACTTTTTCATCTGCTGTATACCAATACCGATACTCTTTGTCCCTTAATAGAAAATCCAGATTGTACAGTTTGCATAAATATATATTCAAAATATCAAATATATCATTTTATTTATTGTTATGACATTGAAAAAATGTCCATTTTGCTTCTGTTCTGTTGAACTTGAAAGCTGCAAGATTTTAGTTTTAGAATTAAGATTTTTATTATTTTCTTGGACATGTTTGTGTATCTTTTATCTGACACAGCTGTGTAATGTTACATGTCACGTTCAACTTTGACAGAAAATAAATATTTGAATAAAAGTAACCCTCTGATATCATTAAACCTCATACAAGAGTAACAGGGAACATTTAAGACTGTCAAAAATAATTATTTGTTTTGTATCGTGATATATATCGATATCGAACAATATGGAAAAAACTATCGTGATAGAACTTTTCTCCCATATCGTCCAGCTCTAATGTCAGGGCAATATTAAATATAAGTACAACTTGAGAACAGAAGTACTGGAAAGAAATACTTTTAAAACTGTAATAATTGTATTGATGAAAAAATTAAATTAAAACAAAAAATTAAAAACTTCTTTCAAATATCTTAAGTACGGTTAAGATCATTTAAAGGTTGAATATGGAATATGGACAGACCAGCGACATCGTGTGTGTCTAGGTTGTAGTTGCAATGGCAGAAAAACAACTCCAGACATCTGGTTGCCAGGCTCGCTGCCAATACGACAAGAGACCAGCAGCCTGCACCATGTCTAGCATATAAGTGGCAGCTAACATTAGCCATGTTAGCGAACAAATTAGCTTACAGATCCAGGAGAAAAGTAGCTATTTCTGTGTTTTGATGCCGTGGAAAACGTTTATGTTGGTCCATCTACGGTAGTGTAGCTTCACCTAAATTTACTCCAGTTTTTGCTCCTCTCATATCACTCCTCTTCAGAGACACATAATATCTCTGGGGCTCTGAAGCAGCTGCTTGACTTGCCGACTCCACTGTTTCCCCCTTGGTAAGGAATTGGCTTGTAGATGTAAACATAATGCCATTGTCAAACCTGTTAAAATTTATTTTATATTCATTTCCTTTAAATTTACTCAGTGTAAAATGTTCAAACATAAAATGTAATAGTAATATAATTAAAGGGACTTGAGGCAAGATTAAGAAACGAAACTCACGACTGCCGTGACTGGCGCTTCAGGTAACTGCAGCCACGAGCCAAGCCGTCACGGGAGCGTGCACAAACTGAAACTAAAATGTTGTTTACTACGCTTTTTCTTCGTAGTTACACTTTTTAGTGTCTTTCAGTTGATGTGGATCGTTTGCAGACAGCAGAAGAATCCATAACTATCGCTTACAGTGTTTGAATTTACCGCGACCGGCTTCTTCCTGCATCAAAACTGCAGATGTAGGTCATTTGACATCACATCAGCAGGGCAGCTCAGGGAATTTTGGACACCGAATTGCAGCGCATTTTGCAGCACACAGCCTGTTCAAGGCAACGGAGAGAAACGTGGGTGGAAACGTTATTTTTGGTTTTTAGCGCTTTATCACCCATTAGTATTGGAAAAAAATGGACATGCATGTTTGTTTGTTTTTTAATTGCTGCCTCTAGTCCCTTTAAGCACTGAAGAATACTAAAACATCTTCACCATCACTAACAGTAGCAGCATCATCGTGACATTTGATAGGCTACCACCATCATGTGACACAGAAGCTAAGTCAGGCTGGTTTCACACACAATTTCATTGCTTAAATCTCTCAGAAGTGACAACAAATTCCATGTTTTGTATCACAGTGGGATCAGGATTTTAAAAAAAGTATTGATTCCGACACTTTGTCTAGCTGGTATCAAAGTATCAACTCCGGGGTATCGAGATGCCCACCCCTACTAGACCTTTCAGTCCAGATGAGCCACACAGACAGGAAGCTCCTGTGGTCAGAATACGATACTCTCTTGTCCTGCTATATTATTTATTTGTCTCAGACACTGTGAAAAACTAGGTAAGAAGGGAAAGCAGATCACACCCTCATATGAGCAAACTTTGTGTTTTACAGCCAATTCCGCTTTGATTCTGTCTGTTTTCCACATCGTGGAAATCACAGGGCCTTACTGTTGCTGTGAGGTGACAGTGCTAATCAGTGCTAATTCACTTTTAAAACACAATACTGCGTCATGCCACATCCAGAAGAACTCTGATGACACAGCAATTGTGGCATGTATGGAAAGGAGAGGGAGTACAGGGACCTAACTGGTGCTGGCTTTCAGCAACTGGTGTGTTTCTACCTTTCTGTCTGAATGCATCAAAGACCAAGGAGATGGTGGGGGACCATCATACTGTAGGTCTAAACCACCCTTCCAGACTGTTAGCATCAGAAGTGAGGATACTAAAGTGGTCGATATCTACAAATGCCCAAGCATGCACCTGGACAACAGGTTGAAACGAGTTGGCTCTTCATTCTTTGGGGTCTCAAATCATTTGATGTGTGCAGTGAAATGCGGCATGTTTTATCAGTCGGTGGTTGCGAGAGCCATGTTATTTCCTGCTGTATGCTTGGGTGGTTGCATTAAAGACAAGGACAAAAAGAGACTGGATATGCTTGTCTGAAAAGCAGATTCAGATCTGAAAAGCTTGGACAGTGGAGAAGGTGTTGGAGAGGTGCACAGGGCCTGAAGTTAAGGGCCATTCTGAACAAATGAAGACAGCTATTTTTATTGCATCCAAACATAACAGGAAAATAAATGAAAACCTATATGAATTCAATCTATATTGGGCATGGTTATCAGTTTCATACTATAGCATCCAAACTGCAAGAGTAGAGCATATTGATGAGGGCAAAATATTTTTCCTTGCAATGGTTGATTCAGGATTAAATGTATACATCGGGGTCTCTTTTATCTGCACTGAAACCTGAATGGAGATGGAAAAAAAAACAACATTGGATAAATTACATAAAGGAATAGTTCACCCACAGAATGATGTGCGTTCATTTTCTACTCACCTTCATGCTGAGCAAGACTGTGGAGCACTTTTTTAATATCTCAAATGCAGCCAGAGATTGGACAGGTTTTCGTTTTCCCCCAACTTTCATATAATGGAGTTCACTGGCAACTGAACCAAAAAGGTCCATAAAAACTTGGCAATATTCCTCCATACTGCTCATCCAGTGTAATCCAAGTGTCCTGAGTGGGTAGTGTCCATAATTTACTCCAAACAACATCATTAAGTATATTCTTGTGGCTTAAACAGGACTACATGTAGCTGCCGCGAAACATGTCTATGAGAGTTCACAACACTACAGACAAGACAGACGAGATCACACGTTTATTTTTTCTTTCTTTCTTTGTTTTAAATCAATAGCCAACCCCTCTTGTGTTTGTTCCGGTGTGTCTGCAGCTCGTTCGCTTTCAGCACAATGTAAACAGTGAATTTCTTCTTCTACGCTTGCATTTTCGGCAGAATAGGCGCTGAACGCCGCAGCTTCCATAGTGTCGTGAACTTTCATGGGCAAGCTTCGCGGCAGCTACATGTAGTACTGTTTAAGCTACTAAAATATAATAAATGATGTCGTTTGGAGTAAATTATGGACGCTATTACTTCAGGACACTTGGATTACAATGGACAAGCAGTATGGAGGAATATTGACAAGTATTTGTGGACTTTTATGGACGTTTTTGGATCAGGCGCCTGTGAACTCCATTATATGAAAGTTGGTGAAAATGAAAACCTGTCTGATCTCCGGCTGCATTTGAGATATTAAAAAAGTGCTCCACAGTCTTGCTCAGCATGAGGGGAGTAGAAAATGAACGCACATCATTCTGTGGGTGTACTATTCCTTTAATGTAGAAGTCGGATTTTTAAAAAAATGTTTAAACATTTACTTAATGTAACAGAATCTTATTATAAGGAGTATTTCTTATTTATTTGGTGACAGTTTTATTTTTAGTGTACATCAGGTTAAATTGGGCTTCAACATTTTAAATGCATTTACAATAATTTACAACGTAAAACCTCAAGTTTCATATTTATCAAATCCTACTCTGTGCGCCTCAGGTAGGTAAGAAGATGAAGACATTTTCCCAAGAGAAATGCATTTCTGCAACTGAACAGTCCTCAGGGAGAGTAATGGGTCACTGCAAATACTTTTTTTCCCTCCATGTTATCTCTGTTTGCCTCTCTTTGTTGGTGTCTCTGCAGTGTGATGGATGGCAGGCTAAAGGTTGAGATGACTCACATCACCTTGCTTACCCAAAGATACCAGGCATCACAGCTCCCAACACCTTGTCTCCCCCACCGCCACCTCCACCCATCCTCCAGCCTGCCACCCTAACTCCTGGAAAGATGTCAGCCATGCAGCAAGAACTGCATTTGCTGCTGATTTTCTTTATGATGTTGCAATTACATTTCAATATTTATTAACTGTATACAATTGTAAGTAAGGAAATATTTAATATCTTCGAAAAACAACTGCAAAACTGATTATTTTAATATCCTGAGGTGTTTAACAATAATAAAGTTGTTAATGTAGTGAAATACTAATTAATAAGATAAGGCACTGGAGAGCTGGACCGACCCTAAAAACCACAGTTTTCTTGCACTTGTCTGCAGGTAGTTTCTGTCTTTCTTTCATGCAGCCATTCAGGCTTTCACATTTATAGGAGTCCTTTTTCCAACCGCAGATTTCAGCTCTTTCTACAGTTGTTCAGTGGAATTTAGGTCAGGACTCATTACAATCCATCTCACCCCACCTTTATCAACCCTTCTTCAAGCTGTGTGAATGTGTGCTTCAGGTTGTTGTCCTAATGAAAAGCTGTGACTTCACATCAGAGCCCATTTCTGACACAGGGTGACACGGTTCACGGGTTTGTGGCTCTGAACTTACAGTGCTGGTCGTTTATGTTATTTTCCCAGTTAGATTCAGCAGTTTTTTCCTGTTCTTGAGAACTGAAACTACCAAACAAGAACAGATGTCCTTTCTTCTGCCTCACAAGCCACGTTAACATGGAAACTTTTTCCCTTTCAGTAAGAATTCATTCTAATTGAGGATTTAAAGGCAGCTGTTTACATGGGCACTAATTCATTCTGATACATGTGCCAACATCTAAGCAGAATGATCATGTTATTTATGAAAGATGGAGGTCGAAAAACTGATCATCACAGTTGTGGTTTCTGCAGGACTTTAAAGGAATAGTTCACCTACAGAATGATTTAACTTTATTTTCCACTTACCCTCATGGTGAGCAAGACTCTGGAGCACTTTTTTAATATGTCAAATGCAGCCTGAGATCAGGACGACCTCTCGTTTCCACCCAACTTTCATATAATGGAGTTCGCTGGGACCCGAGCCAACAAGGTCCTTAAAAGTGCAGGGAAACTTGTCAATATTTCTCCATACTGCTCGTCCAATGTAATCCAAGTGTCCTGAGTGGGTAGTGTCCAGAATTTACTCGAAACGACGTGATTTACTATATTTCTAGAGCCTAAAAAGGAGTATTTCTTACTTCTGCGAAGCGTGCATATGCGCAGTCACGAAACTACGGAAGCCTCAGCTTTCAGAGCCTACTCTGCCAATAATACAAGCATAGAAGAAGAGATTCGCTATTCACATTGTGCTAAGAGCGACAGAGCTGCAGACAAACCAGGACAAACACAAGAGGGGTTGGATATTGATTTAAGACAAAGACAAAGAAAAAGAGAACGCGCGATCTCGTCTGCCACGGCTTCATGAACGCGCATCGGCTTGCTCGCAGGAGATGCGATGTACTTCTATTTAGGCTCTAAAAATATACTAAATGGCGTAGTTTCGAGTAAATTCTGGACGCTACCCACTCAGGACACTTAGATTACATTGGACGAGCAGTATGAAGGAATATTGACAAGTTTTTGTGCACTTTTAAGGACCTTGTTGGCTCGGGTCCCAGCGAACTCCGTTATATGAAAGTTGGGTGGAAACGAGAAGTCGTCCTGATTGCCGGCTGCATTTGACATATTAAAAATGTGCTCCAGAGTCTTGCTCACCATGAGGGTAAGTGGAAAATAAAGTTAAATCATTCTGTGGGTGAACTTTTCCTTTAATCAAGCAGCATCTTGATACTCATGCGCTCCAACTGCAGATGACGAAGAGAATAACAACCAGTTTATATTAAAAACTGTCTTCCTGTCGCTGTTTAGGGAATTTTCTTGTTCACCGCCATCTGTCAAAGTGAGGAAACGTAACTTGTTGCACGTTTACGACCAGTCGAAGCATGCACTGTAGGAACACAACCTCACAACTTTCAGATTCAACGGCCGTTTCATTTCTATTCTTTACTGTTCTTGGCCTTTTATCTGCAGCGCTTCCTCCTGTTTTCCTCGCACAGGTGTTTTTGATCACATACTGTATGACCTGATTGCCTGTTTGAATTAATGTGCTTACATATTTGAAATAAAAATAATTTACCCGTTGGGAAAAAAAATCCACTCAGTATAATTATTTTGCAGCAGTTATTTTCATTGTTTTTATTTGTTTTAGGACAACTACTACATCTCCTCAACGATAAATAACCAACAGCTGGGGGATACTACAATATTATTTTAATGTTGACAGGTACCTCTACACTGCTGCGCACCGTTGGTGGTGATGTCACAAGTTTGCCTTGTCCCAAACCATCAAGAAGGTGGAGTCATTACTTGTGAACTGCACAAATGCAGACTTACTGCACACTTACATACCCACAAGTCCGTATTCACAAGTACACAAACTAGGAATTTAGAAACGGCCGTTTTCATGATACCATGATCGGTTTGGGAGAAGGAATATTCCACTCCTGTGACACCAAATAAAATTTATTTCAGTTTGTCTCTTTTCATTCAGAAAGAGGTGTTTACATGGATCACTTTTCATCCACAAGCAGAATATTCCACATTAATTGAGATTTTTAAAAATACATAGATGAATACACAAAGCTTTATAGATCAGATGAAATAATGATGTGAATGTTTCCACCCTTTTTATGAAAACCTTTTTTGTTCTTCTGCATCAGCTGCTACAAACTCGTGTCTTTAGTTTTCCTTTTGGACCATCATAGCTGTTTCATAACTGCAAAATATCTTAATTCTATATTTCAGTATTAAAACAAAAAATCAAGATCTTTGTTCTTTTTTTGTTTTGTTTTTTTACTTTTTTTTCCCTCAAGTAACTGGTTGACATTTATCAATAATCTGCCTAAACTTAGTCCGAGATCAAAAATAAAAAAATATTGTAGTCACTGTGGAGATTTCATCAGATTATTTTGATCTTGCATTTGATTTGAATATATTCTGTTTGAAAGAAAGTTAGTTCATTAAATCTGGCCGGCAGATTGATGATGTTGGTTTACATAATGGACAAAGTTCCCTTAAAAGTTGCTATCATTGTTGCTGTAGATATTGTATTGTTGCTTTATGGCTCTATTGTACTGTAGGAGAGGTGTATCTTGAGTATTGTTACTGTTCCATTGCAATATGATGTGATGTATGGTGTTTATTTTTATGTGCCTACTGCCTAGTGTTCTTTACTATCATATAAACATTTACAAATAAAATTATTCACTCAAAAAGAAATGGAAGAGTCCTGTTAAGCAACCAGTCCTGAAAACAAAACAACACATATGGTAGTCTCTTTAATCATTCCCTTAGATACAACCTTTACTGTAAATGACAGTGCCCACGAACAGCCTTGCAGGAACCTTTATTCTCAAAGGTTTGCTTTAACAAGCCACTACACCCTCTTAGGGGGCATTTCATCCTCACTTCTCATCCTCATCTCCTCTTTTAAAGAGCATCTTTCAGGCAGAATTTTCCACAATAAGCTGTTTTTAAAAAGTCCAAGAGACGTCGTCACATGAAGAAAAGCTTTTGCAAATGTTTTTATATATAGTTAAACTTAATGTAGCTCACTAGCGATGCATTGCCTCAAAAAAACGTGACTCTTTAAACTACTGACGCATGACGTCATTTCGGGGAAATGAGTCTGAAAACCAGCAGCTTTCGGCAGGAACGTTGGCAGGTTTTATCTGAGACTGCAGCAACATCAACATGGTGAATACGTGTTTGTGCAGAATGCAAAGATTCAAGTCCCTCTGGACATCGTGTCCACTTTTCCTCACAAGAAGAGCCGCCTTTCGCTTGTCCTGCAGCAGCTGCAGGACTATCATGAAAAATGGACTTTCAAGAGCTTGTCAGCATGTTACTGTGTTATTTCCGCATAAAAAACTTAATTTAAGTAGTTTTTTTCTTCATTGGTGCATATTTGAGTAATATATATGAATATTCAGGCCAAGCTGTAGCTTCCTTAATATAACTGACTTACACCGGTATACGCAACGAGGTGGCACCAATCACGAAGCGACAAACACGCATGCGCAGCATCGTATCAAGACGCCCTCTTTGTTGAACAGAAAATAGAAGAGAATCCTAACCTATACACACTCTCTGAGGAAGAAACTAACAGCCTGCAGGAAGATTTCCTCAGAGACAAACACCCATCAGCTAGCAGACGTTTGCTTCAGATTTCAGGAGAAAAGTTTTTTGGGGGTTTTTTTCAAGCTGTAGAGGGCGGCAATTTGGGAAAAATGTGGTTGCATCCAGCGTGGGAGTTTATTTGATGTACTGGATGAATCGACTTGCCAGAAGTGGTTGGATTAAACGTTCAGGAGCAGAAAAAAACCCCTCAATTTTGTGTGTGAACTTCACTCCTGACAACTTCATGAATCTCGGGCAGTAAAGTGTTTTTTTCTCGGGGATTACCTCTGAAACCTGATGCAGTTCCTACTATAAAAACGCCTCATGGACAGACATCAACACCGGTGAGTGAAAAATGTCTCTCAGCTCAATGCTAAGTATTAGCCTATGATTTGTTTGCTAATTTACCTACTTGTCAGGGTCTCTGTGGTACTGCGTGTACTTCAAACTCCTTGTCAGACGCTGGGTCGAGTGCATACAGCTCCATAACAGGCTGCTCCATTTTATTCCGTCGATCGGAGTCCGATTATCCATCAACGTTTACAAATAACATCCATACATACAATTCTGTGACCCTTCAGAATCAGTGTCTCTTCCGGGGCGACGTCCTGAAATGGGCGTCAAACATGTTGCAATTGGTCGAGAGCTTCGTGGTTCAGTACAGTCAGCCATCCTACTCCCGTGTTGGAAATTAGATGTATAAAAAAAACTGATATTTAACACCAAATTAGTTTCTATAGTAGCGATGGGAACATATTTAGCTTATAAATGCCTGTATTTGACTTTTGGAACGTTTGAAAAGCATGATACAGCTCCTTTAAATGATTTCTTTATTTTTTAATACACAAACTTCTACAAACACAAAATAGATATTAACTATCAAAAAATGCTTCATGCAAACCATTAACCTGCTAGTTTGCACGTTTACTACTTCTGTCACAGACTACAGCTGTACTTCTACTGGTTATACTGGGCACGATGGTTACTCATGTCCCTCCCTGTGGTATATAGTGGTATATTATGGTATTGCAGTTATGCCCCTTTTCCACCATCCCTTTTCTGCTCAACTCTCCTCACCTCACCTCGGTTATTGGGCTTTTCCACTGGGGATTTTCCGAGCTGAGGTGATACAGTTTCTGTACCTCCTCTGGCGAGGTTCTGAGCGTGCTGAAGTGAGCTATGTCTGATGTCATCTCACTGCATGCCATCTATTGGCCAAGGGGTTAGCCAATCAGATGTCAGGGTCAGAGAGTGACATCATTAAATGAGCGGCAGTTCACACGCTCTACCAGTAAGCGGCGGTAATGCAACTCATGAATTGTTAGCCAGCCACTGGTAAAAACAGCGACAGAGGAAGAAGATGAGAAGAAGTAATCTGGGAGGGACAGATGAGATCATTATTTGCGCTTCATTTAGAAACACACATGTGGCATAAGTGGTAGCAGGTTTGCCTTCCAATCCAAAGGTTGTGGGTTAATTCCCTTTTCTGCCGAACAATTTTTTTTTTCTCCACGATCTTGTTGAGAGAGATAGATAGATAGATAGATAGATAGATAGATAGATAGATAGATAGATAGATAGATAGATAGATAGATAGATAGATAGATAGATAGATAGATAGATAGATAGATAGATTCAGATTCTGCTTATTCTTATGTTTGCTGCCTCTTGGCCATGACTCCTTAGTAAAAGAGGTTTTTAATCTCAACGGGACTTTTCCTTGTTAAATAAAGGTTAAATAAATAAATAAAAAGATTCAGATTCGCAAGACTTTATTGAATGCATGCAGATAGATAGATAGATATGAGCTCATGAGGGAGTGATTTCAGATTTTCAACAAGATTGTGAAGAAAAAAAAAATTTCATTCGGCTGAAAAGGGATTTAAACCAGGAATCTCCAGGTTATAAGGCAAGATTGCTACCACCTACACCACATGAATTCATCTACAGATGGTGTCGCCGATGTCATTCATTCCCTCCCATGTTACTTTCTCCTCATACTTTTTCTTGTTTTTTTCCCTCTGTTGTTGCTACTAACAATTAATGAGGTACGTTACCGCCACCTACTGGTAGGGAGTGTGAACTGTTGCTGCTGTCGTTTGCGTTGCACAATCTAGTACGTGGCAGCGGCTTCATTCTTAATGGATTGTAATTGAAAAGCTACCAAGCCAAGTTGAATTGAGTTGAGTTTAGGTGAGATGAGCTGAACTGTGCTAGTGGAAAAGGCCCATTAGTCTGTCCAGTGCAGTCAAAAAGGTCCTGCCTGCAGCTTGCAGGATGAGGCGTCGTCGGATAATGGACAGGACGTCCAACTCCGCCCACTACCCGTTGTGATTGGTTTGTCTTAACTGTGACAGTGTCAGGTCCTGTCACTATCCTTCCGATAGATCATGCGCCCTGGCTACTTAGCCACAGGGAGGTCCCTTTGGCTGAATGGTCAGCACACATGACTTTTACCCTAAGAGTCTGGGGATCAAATCCTGCCTGGGTCCTCTGTAGCATACCTTGCCACATAACCCCTAATCACTAACCAACTGATCTGGCCACACCTAGAAAACCTGCTTTCTTTTGTGGTCGAACTTAATGGAGTTTTCTATCTACAAAAAGAAAGAAATTTTGTAATAAAAGTAGTTGAAAGACAATGAGCAGTGTTGGAATATATACCCAAGAACAAATAATTCAACGGTGTCAGAATGTAGTTTTTCTAAAAATGCGAGAAGAATTCTGAACAAGTTGCTGAACATAATGGACAATTCTTTGAATCCTTTAGACAATAAAGTGATGAAACAACAGAGTGTGTTTAAAGAGAGGCATTTTCACATCTGCTGCAACTCAGAAAAGGTACAGGTCATTCATGCCAGCAGCCATCGCCATGCAGAGCAAGAATCTAAATAGCACAGCACACCTTTCTGACCTTAAAACTCTCAGCTTCTGACTCATTTTGATGGCACAGTGACATTTATTCTGTGCATTCTTGGAGCAGTTGTTGCTCTGTAGTGTCCTTAGGCTGAGAAAACGTAGTTAAAAACTTTATTTTCAAGCCTGGAGCATCACATACAACTTGCATTTCACTTTATTCGATTGCGTCACACTTTAGCAACTGGATATCAACACACTGACCGTTATCAACATACTCTGTGGCTGATTCAGAAAAAAAGATTTAAAAAAACTTTAAGAGGAATAATATTGGAGAAGTAGAGGAAAAGAAAGAGAAGAAGGCAACAACAGTAACTTGCACTGACTGGAGAGAGCAAGTCATGTAGGACAGATGCCAAATTAGCCTTTGTTTTCAGAGTAAAATCTGCCAACGTTCAGTAAAGGGGAAGTTCAGGATTTTTGACATAGGGCCTCATTTTGAAGTGAGCCAGGATACTACTTATCCTTGGAGACAGTTTCAACATATTTCACTCCATTATTCTAGTTCCAGGAGGTCATTGATGCTAATGCTAGCATAAGTCAATAGGAATCTGCTAGCCTGTCATTAAAAACAATCTTAAACACTGCACAGTACATCCAAGGCAAATCATTTACAACTTCAGACCGTCTGTGTAAATTCTGTGTTAATAGAATAATGTTACAAATAAAACTTACCTGCATTTTGTTGCATTTTGATTGTTGCTGCTGAGACACGGAGTGATATCATCTGCTGCTATGTGCATGAAGGAATCTGATAACACAAATATACAGTCTAACCTACAGCCATGTCGGAAAGGCATGAGGATATGTCGGATTTTGAAGACGATTTTCAACTTTTTTCATCAAACTAATTGTGACCATATCTCTACGAACCAGAATGCACTGACAAAGGTAGTAACACTACCACTCAGAAGCAAGTATATCATTCCGCAGCTGGTAAGAAACTCGTTCCACAATATGTAATGCAAAATTTGTCATACAAGGCTAGTTTTACTTGTTTAACACATGAGTTACTTTAAGATGGCATTTACACAGACAGGCTTGCTGATTTTCCTCGGATGTTCTGTGGTGTGGATAAGAGTGGTTTTAATGACAGGCTAGCAGATTCCTATTGACCTACGCTAGCATTAGCATCGGTGACCTCCTGGAACTAGAATAACGGGATGAAATATGTTGGAACGGTCTTCAGTGATAAGTAGTATCCTGGCTTACTTGTAAATGAGACCCTGTAAAAAATCCTGAACTGCCCCTTTAAGGTGCTGTAAATGATTGATTACTGATTGCTAATAAAAACAAAAAACTTGCTAAAACATTAATCTCCCTCAGGAAATTATTGAGGTATTTTCCATTTTATTCACTTTACTTAGACACATGTACAGTAAGCGCTTATGCTTTTGTCTTGGACTAGTCTGAAGCTTCCAGGACCAAGTTACAGAAAGATGAAGTCATACATCAGATTGCATTCAGATCTTCGTATTTTGCAGATGTGGGAGTCTTATTATAGCCTCAAGAAATATTATCAGGTCATATTTCCCTCCACCTGGTTGATTTTTTGTTTGATGCAATCCTATTTTTGCAGATTACAGAATACTGTGCTTGTTTCCAGCAATGGATTGCTCACAGTGTGGAAACTGGCTTAAACCTCCTGCACCGGGAGCAGTATTGTGTTATTCTGTACATATTTATATATCTTTTTATACTATTTTGCCACTGTTTGCACTATCTGGTAAGATGCTTAGGTGCTTAGGTTGCAGGAGCAGTGGTGAGTGAATATTCTTTAATGGTGGTTAAAAGGAAAACCTCCCTCAGCAGATGTCTGTATCAGTGTGTGCAGCTGTACAAAGGCAAAGAGGATGGGGCTGAAAGTGTGCATGCTTAGCTCACTGTCCCTGTATGATTAAAGGTAAGAATTACATTGCAGTGCTGGTAGAACCACATGCCGGGAGAGAGGAACTAAGGAGGCCGGTGGTTAAGGCGCTTAAAGTAGTCCGGCTCAGGCAGAATCCAGGAGTCTTGCTCAGAGCTGCACTCTTCTTACCTGCATGTTTCTGAGCCTTTATTGTGTGTTACATAAAGAGTCTTAATAAGCTTCTTTATCAAATGTTTTGGTGAGCGGCTGTGAATGACGGGCTCGCTCATATCCCACTAAGTCAAAAGAGTTTTGCATTTAAAAGAAAAAGAAAAAAAGACCCAGTGGGTTCATGCGGTTAGAGGAGATGTGGAGCTGCCATTATTCCGACAAAGTTAGGTTGACTCTGAAGCTGCCCTCTTTTCTATACATACGCACCATGTTCTGGAGTCAGGCACTGTTTATAACCACAAACAGCACTGACTAGCCAGGTGGAGGAGTTTGATTGCGCTTCTCTGTGCTGATCCCATTTTTACCACAAAACCTGTGCCAAAACAAAAGACAGAATCTAATCTTAGCTGCATTAAAAAGAACTGTTGTGCAGTAAGTAAGCATATTGCAAATCCACCATGGCTGTCAGTGAGGAGGAGCATTTGGTGGAGGCTTTAACACCTGATAGTGCTTGACACCGTGACAAGTGGGTGTACTATTATTAGAACAGGTCACCCCAATGGAGCTGAGTCCCTCTGCCTGGCAGCGCTTCACTCCTCTCATTGAACTTCAAAAAATCAAAAGAATAAGGTTAAAAAAATTCAGTGGCTCTTAAAAATCAGTTTGGATCCCCAGTGAGAACAAGGCCAGCGTAAGTGTGACAGTGTTGCTGCAGTGCTAACATCCTCTGCCCTGAGTGCAAGCGTTTCCAAGCTGCAGCAGGGGTTTAAAAGCATCCATCAGCTGCCTCTAAGATGCTAATCTCATACTCTGCATTTATCATCTCTCTTTTACCTTTTCCAGTAGCAAAAAACTGCAAGACCTCTGCTCTGATATGTGTAACATTCACATTACCTATCACACTGTTCCATATGTATTTGATTACATTTCAATACGGATCTGATTTAATAAGCTCAGACATTCATATAATTGTAACTGCTCACTGAAATGGTGCACATGAGCAGTATATTACCTTTAAGTGTGCTTCATTTGTATCAACAGAAAATGTCTCTTTTTGGGAAACTAGATTGAGACAAGAGAACAATCCTGAAATGCGACAAATTAGTGAATGACAATTTGCTTGAGAAAATGGCTAATATTTGTCCAGAAAGGCAAATTAGGCTAGCTTTTGTTGTTTTGGCTGCAAACAGTGCTAGCGCTGTACTGTTAACTGCACTGCAGCCTTCATTATTAACCACATTGTTCACTTCAAAATAAGTACAGATCAGATTTGATGATTCACAGTCATACCTACGATTATCCAGCATCTCACTTTCACGCGAGCAGTTGCCCCTTGAAACAGCAGGTGCATATGCACTTGAAACCTTTTTTTGTATCTACAGTACAGCAACATTTAACATGAGTAATGAGACGTGAATAAAACTGAAATAGGGGCTTTCACAGCAAATTTGTGGATGACGTTTAGCGCAACAGACTGAAGAGTGATTGACCAACTATACATGTAAAGCTAGATAGTTAGCTTTTGTTGTTTTAGCGGTTATTGCTAGAAGTGCTGTGATAGTGCTGGGGGCTACAGATGACAACACTCATCATTTGTAAATAAACAAGATGACATGTATGTAATCTGAGATGTTACACACTAAATACAAATGAGATCCAACGTCACATACTAGACTGACCCAAGTTGAACTTTAAAATAGGAATGGACGGTTGAATTATATTGCACACAATCCTGCAAAAAATTAGACATGAGTCACAACAAAGGGGAAAAAAAAGTGATCTTTTTTTATTATTTATTTTTTAACTTGTTCTGTCCAGCATCACAGCAAACAGAATGGTGATCTGGCTGCTTTGTTGTGCTGAACAGATTTGATTTGCAAAGGAGAGCTTTATAAATAAAAGGGTCCTCTTCATAGACTGAATTTGATTATTTTCTTTATCTATTTTTTTTTATTCTTTGATATTTTATTTTTAAAGACCCACAATGGAACTTTTAGCAGTTTTCTCGGTGATGCGCCCCCTATCAGCGGCTAAAGTAGCATCCGTCTTGCATCGTACCTGTACTGTGATTCACTTATCTTGACTCTTGTTCTGCCCCTTCCTCTCTTTCTTTTCCTCTCTTCCTTCGGTAATGTTTCCTTGTGTTTCTTTACCGAATCCGACGTGATGCATGTTCAAAACACCCGCTGTGTTCATATCTGGTTCACATCCGTTTGCTAGCAAGTGACGCAGTGCTGCAACCAATAGACGGCTGCAATGTCACAGTTGTGTCCCAGATTGGAATCTTACATACTGCTGTTTCTGAGCCCCAGGACAGTGACGGCTCAAAAATGCGCATTATGAATGTTGGTGTGCCATCAAAATGAGTCAGAAACGCAGATTTTTAAGGTCTAAAGTTACGTTGTGTGTCTTTAAAGAATCTAGAGGTAGGATTAAGAAATGACAGTCGTGAGTGATGTAACTGGCAGCCACCAGCAAAGCCGGCACGGATGTGCGCACAAACTGATGCTCTACTGTTGTCTACTACACTGATAAAGTCTTTCTTTGTAGTTCCACTTTTTAGCGTCTTTCAGTAGATCTGGATCGTTTGCCACCGAATCGCAGCGCATTATGCAGCACACAGCCTGTTCAAGGCAACATAGAGAGATGTGGATGGGCTCGTTCATATTGGTTTTTAACGCTTCCTCGCCCATTCGTATTAAAAAAACAGGACATGCATGTTTATTCTTTCACAATTCCTGCCTGTAGTCCCTTTAAATCCTTGTTTATAACTGCATTTTACATTATAGTACTGGACCTTAGAAGAGGAAAGAGAAAGTTAGGAAAAGGAAGGAAACAGGAGTGAACAAAAATTAGAAACTGAGTGGAAAGAAGAAAAGACAAATGTGGCAGTTGACGGTCCTGTCACTATGCCTCCGAGTGATCATGCACCCTGGCTACTTGGCCAAGGGGATGTCCCTTTGTCTGAATGGTCAGCGTGCATGACTCTCGCCTCCTTCATCCTGCCACACAAAGATACATGAAAACAGCCAACTGCTGCACCTGCGCAGAAACACAACAGAGGCTGGCTGACTGTTTTTCCTGGAAAACAAAGCTGACAATCAACTACAGGCGACAGACAAGCTAAGAACAATCAAAGTCATAGATGGAAATTTTATCTGCATAATATCAAACATTTTAATGTATTTTCTTTAGTTTTTTTTTCATTTCTTTAGTCAGACCAATCATAACGACATCTAGGCATTATTAGGGATAGTATCGCCTTTATCGGGTTGAGTGGAACTCATCATGAGTACTTAACTTGTCTAGTGTGAGATCGCTGGAGTTCCCCTTTGAAGTGCTCTTCAGATTTAGTGTTGCACTTCCATAAATTTGGGGCAGTTACAACAGGCAGGTTTGAGCTAAATCACAGGAGCAGAGACGTAGCTGTGCTGGCGTTTTATCCTACACTTCTCATAGTGCAACTCAATCTAATTTTATAATTGAACCCTTCCTAATCGGATCATCAGAGATTATTTTCTGAGATTTGACAGAGTTCACCCAGAGCAGCTGAAGAAATTACACATATGCAATATACATATAACTTGTCACAAGCGATCCCACTGCTGATTATAGCTGCTGTCATCACACTTACCTCTGTGACGAAAGCAGACCCCGCTTCTTTTCTTGTACATGTAATTATCTTGTTTTTTTACATCAGGCATCACAACTGGACTGAGAGCAACAGCTAACTTTCATCAGAACAATGGCATTTTGGTGCAAACCAAACTGTCCAAAAGTTAGAAATGGCTCTCTTTTGTTTGCCCCCTCTGACCCTTGCATCTCACAGTCTCAGTGCAATTGGGCTAAATTGCACTCAGGCATTCTAAGAAACAAGTTGGGTCATAGGCTCTCAGAAAATCCTGAAAATAAAGAAGAAAAAAATCACATGCCAATCTCGACAACATTAATAACTCCTCGTGGTAGTGAACACAAATAGAAAGAACAGTGATTGCAGGCAGAGAATGGGTTGAGAACACCAGAATGCTCTTACCTAAGATGAATTATCGTAGCTATTGCAAAGGAACATTAGCCTGCTATGATGGATATTTTCAGTATGTGTAAAAACGAAGCCAAGCTGATCAGAAACATTCTGCAGTCCCCCTCTAGGGTCACTTCACAAGCCTTGCTATACAGTTCTTTGGCTGGTGTACAAATGCTGCCATCTACTGTTAAGACAGTAGAAATCTGTCTGTTCCTAAAGCTCACATGTAAACATCCAACCAGTCTGTCAGTGAACTGGGCCTGCTGGACCCCCTCCCCCATAGTAAAGTCCCATAGAACCTGCATTATGTTACCATATACAGTCATCCTCAAAATTATTCATACCCTCCAATTAATTAAAAGGCTAAATTCACAATAGTAATTCAAATAACAAGAATCTAATAATAAATTTAAATTTACAAAATTATAATTCAGTGAAAGAAAATGTTGCTTTTAAAATGTGGTTGGAAATAATAATAATAATTTAAAAAAATCTGACAAACAAAACTCTCCCAGACACAAAAGAGTGCCTTTCCCATGAACAGTGGACAAACATACCTGTCAACAGGTGTAAAAGTCTTTTTGAACATTAGAGAAAACACCTGATTGCAGTGATTGCCTCAAAGTGTTGCTCAACAACATTTTAGCTTTAGAGCCCCATCATGCTTGTTTACTTATTTTATTTTTTGTGTGTTTATTTTTAATATTTCTTTCAAACCAAAATTCATAATCAGTGTCATGATTTTCATCAACTTTTTATTTATCAATACTTTCATCAATTTCATCTTATTTCACTGACAGCTGATTTTATTTTCCTTCTTTAATTTGAGGGTATGAATAATTTTGAGGACGACTGTATCTGTTTTCTTCAAGTATTGCTCCTTTCTAACTCACTAGCCCAGTGTTTCTCAACCTTTTTCCTACAAAGTACCCCATGTGAAATATACAGTATTTTTGGCCTCCTCCCCCCAAGTATTTCTGGTTGGGAAAAATAGTTTTAAAAAATATTCCTTTGTGATTTGTGTCTGGTTTATTAAACTGGAACCGTGCAAAACAGTGGTAATTTTCCTTCTTTGGACCTTAGCCCTTTCTTTCCAGTCAGATTTCTCCTACACTTCAACCAGGGCTCCGTTGTTTGTGTTGTCAAGGTGACAGTGATTGATGTTTGATGTCATTTGGCTCGTAACAGGTTTGGTCAAACTATGTCGGTATGACAGGTTTTGAATAAAAAGGTGTGAGACTAACCGCAAACTTACAGTTGTCCTCAAAATTATTCATACTCTGCAGTTAAAGAAAATGTTAAATTCACAATAGTGATTCAAATAACAAGAAACTAAAGAATAATGAATAAAAATGTTCAAAAGTGCAATTTAGTGAAATAAAATACTGCTTTTGAATTGTGGTTAATTAATTTGAGGGTATGAATAATTTTGAGGACAACTGTTAGTTTATGAACGTGCACTTACATTAACTGAAATATTTATTAGATAAATTTTATTGAAGGATACTTTTTTTTATTTAAAAAAACAAACATAGATATTTAAAAGTTTCACGTACCCCCATTTGAGAAACACTAACCAGTATAAATAGTTTTTTGTGAAAATAATTTGCAGTCAAAAGTTGAGACAAATCTACTCATGAGCATTAAAAATCATCAAGCACATTTAAAGTATAAAATATAAACATAAAAATGTGGTAAACCAATACAATCATTCAGTCATTCATGATTCTTTAAGGAAGCCACCTTGTCTTTGATAGCAGCTTCACACAGTTTGTAAATGATTCAGTCTGCCAGTTGTTTTCTGAATGTGTTGAGTGTCAAGTATATTTGCATTTTGTCTTTTTATATGCATTTATCTTCATATTAGTGCAATGGCAAATATTAATTCTAAAGGCCTTTACACACCGGGGCCGATGCGAATAAACGACACGAAATTGCGAATAATTCGGAGGTGAAATATCGACGTCTTTGTCTATACACACCTAGTCCGACGCGAAATTACGATGATGCTAGAACAAACTCGCATCCGTTATTCCAGAGGAACGTGAGCACATGCAGCAGTGACGGAGGGAGAGGCGGCTGCAGGGAAACAACTGGATGCTGAAAACACCTGATCTCACCGTGGAGATGCCAAATGGGGATTTTAAATACAACACCTGTAGCTAATAACCTCGAATGGCTACAACGTGTAGGGAAAACACTGCTACTTCAGCTGTGACACCCCCCCCCACAGCCCCGTTTGCCAAACAATAGTGCTGCCTGCAACACGAAGGTGATCACACCTGAGCCATAATGATGCAGTAACAGCGACCAAGCGACACCTCTCTCTTTTTCCTTTCTCTTTTTGCTTGCGACCAGCTCTGTGACGTCAGAGCGCCTTCTCTGATTGGTGGATTGTGTATCTGTCAGTCATCATGTCAGTCATTTTCTGTACCGCTTAATCCAGTTCAGGGTCGCGGGGGTTGCTGGAGCCCATCCCAGCTATTATCAGGCGAGAGGCAGGGTACACCCTGGACAGGTCACCCTGACGTCAGAGCGCCTTCTCTGATTGGTGGATTGTGTATCTGTCGGATGCGAATATTAAGAAAATCGACCTCAGTTCGAAAAAATAAACGTCGCAAAATCGCAAGACGACATTTTGTCACTGATGTGAACGCTCCCGTTGACTTGATATTAATTTGATTAAAGCTTTTGCCGTGCAAATCTTTCGGACGAAATATTCGGAGTAGGTGTGTAAAGGCCTTAAGGCTGAGTCTCATCTGAGAGTGGTGCCAGACAGAAACACTCATCGGGCCGGATCTATCAAAGGTTTGCATGTATGAAAATATGATCTCATTGCACGTGCAAAAAAATGTACAAACTGATCTACTAAACGCATGCAAAAAAGACTGTGTCTTTCAAAAGTGCTAAATAGCGCATTTTATCCAGATAGTACATCTGCAGCAATGAATATGCAATGTAGGGTGTTTACACGCAATTGCGCATGACCCTGAAACGCATAAAATGCACATAATATGGGTGTAAAACATTGTGGACAAATGAAACAGAAGATTAATTGTGCAGTGCATTAATTGTGTCTTTTATTTCTCCTTTTTGCCAACGTCACATTTTAACTTGGATTTTGGCAGCTGGACTGGATCACAGGATCAAGCTGCTGGAGCCGTTGGTATTGTGCCAAAGAGTGCACACCTCGTGCGTAAGCTGCAGACACTTTCCTTTGTTCAGCAACTACTGATCTATGTCCTCTTGCATTTCCCTCCTCATCTCCGTCTGCCCCCTACCAAATGCAAAATTCTAGATTGCATAGGCCAATTACTACACTCAAATTTGGATCTTAATATATCCAGCCCATAGTGTCTCTGTGAAGACTGCAGAACATTGTGACTCTGCGACCACTGCCTGCTTACATCAGCAGGGGATCTAGTTCTGAGCGTGTCACTAAAGGCTCTTCCACAGGAGACTGTGCTATTCCTCTGTGTAAAAGTGCCTTTAGTCCGTCAGCCTGGGATATCTGAGGCGCCAGAAAATGGAACTCAATCCCTGCTGAAATAAGACAATTATCCACATATACATCCTAGTGCATACACAAGAGGATGACTGGGACTTATATTCCCAATCATTTGGGAATATGATTGTACTTTGTACAATCATATTTGTACTTTTTCTGTTTTTATTATAAGATTTTACTGTATATTATGGTGTTGTATTGTCCATAGTGGTTAGGTGCTAATTATAGTCTTCATGTCTTCTGTGTTTTGATTGGTTCCTAAGATCTAGGTCTGGGGGACTGCAGATGAAAAATAGCCTATTGGATAATTCTAGCATTTTTAACTCATGCATGTCATGTGTTTAATGAATTTGCATTGTCCCTGAATTGAATAAACCTAAGCTAACCCAGTCTGACTCCAGGCGAAGGTTAGTTAAGGCCAGGGCTACTCAATCTGGTCCTTTAGGGGCACGGTCCTGCAGGTTTTCAGTGTTTCCCTGCTCCAACACATCCATATCCACAAATTAAATGGATCCAACAGCCTGAAGTTCGGCACTGACTCGTTAATCTGAGTCAGGTGTGCTGGAGGAAGGAAACAATGAAAACCTGCTGGACTGCCGTGCTCATAAGACTGAATTGAGTAGCCCTTTAGGCTATAGTCTGACTTCAGCTGCATTCTTGTTGAGGTTAGAGTTGGTTTCGACTACTTGGAACAGTTTTCATGCATGCGCTGTCCACATGCTCAGCATTCGATTGGCTGAGAGGGGTGTGGGCCGAGGCCTTGGGTAGGGTAAAAACAATCTTAGAGAAAGAATGAGTCATAAAAACATCTGCAAAGTCGTGTACTCTGTTGAACCTGTTTTCCTGCTGCAGCATGATAAATTACATTAAGACAGCTGGAGCTTTATGGATTCATTTCACACTGGTGGTTTTATGAAGGATTTCCATGACATGAGTTAATGCGGTTAATATGGAAACAGCATGTCATTAGAACTGTAAGATGTCTGATCCAGAAAGCTGTTGTCAGGAATTATGCATTCTAGGATCGAAAACAACATTTTAACATGTGGATTAAACAATTCATTCTTTCCCAGAGCAAGACTTGAGTAAGCAGACAAGCTGACCCTGGTTGATAAATTCCAGGCAAGATCACGTCACCTCCTGGTACCACAGAAGAACCGGGATTTACCACCTTAACTTCCCACTTTTTTCTGTGATCTTCTCCCGATATAAAGAAAGCCAAGATGATCTCAATAAACCCTGACTTGATTTAATTTCTACACGACTGGTTTGAACTATTGATGCAGAATTTATCAGGATGGGTTAGTGTAGAGAGTGGCACCTCTGCTATCCCCTCCCTGGAAGCAGTGGAGCCAGATGCCTGAGGGGTGAGAACCAGACACCCCTGGTGTCAGAGAACAGACCTTCTCCCAGAACTTTGGTAGATTTAAAGAATAATTCTGAATAAAGGTTTCCAGACATGTTTTTTTCTCTTCGTAAAGCATTCCAGGTTACAGATATGTACCTGAGATCCATTTTAAGACTGACACAACTACCAAAGTGTGAGTCCTTCTTTAAGTATCAAAGATCAAAGATCATTCAAAGGTAAACCATTAACTTGAGTGAAGGAATTTAAAGTGCTGATGACACGATTTTGACATTTTTTTGTCTATGTTTTATAGACCGAAACAATATTCGTGATGAACTGCGTAACAAATACAAGCACACCCACCTGCATTAATGGGTTAGCCGTCACTGCCCTGAGCTGAGAAATTACACACCAATTTTTCCCAGACACTGCATCACTTTACAACTGCCTTTTGATTTACAGACTGCGTCACATTCCAGCAACTGGATATCAACACACTGACCTTTATGAACACACACCGTCTGAGTGAAAATAGGGATATTCCGATACCAATACTGGCCTTCATTACAGCACCCGATACCGGACATCACGTGACTCGCTGTGTTTACGCTGGCAGAAAACACGACAACATGAGCAGCACCGGCTTTGATTTTACATCTCATTTAAAATCAGAATACATTTTTCATTATACGAGGAGAGATTAAATATATCTGACCTGCATCATGTCCCTGGGATGCTTTTCAAAACATCGGTGGCTGTTGGAACTGATTTTTTTCCCCCTCTCTCCCCACTGGACCTGCAGTACCCCACATACAGTTTCTGACATTTTATTTAGGAGTCAGTTTTTTGGTGGTAAGTTTCCTGCTATTTCTGTTTCCTACACTTTCCAAGTATATTTTTGTTGAGCTGGTATAAGTTTAAATATGTCAAATTATGACAATGCATTGTTAAAATACAGCAAACAACAGCTGCATCAGAGGCTGCTTATAAGCTTCTAGTGACGTGCAAGCTTTTATTTCCTCCTGTGAAGTCTGTGGTTTGACGAGGTAGTTAAATGTCATGGTTGGGTAGCAACGTGCCTGCATCACACCTGAGCAGCATCTCTTTATTTAAAAACAAACAAACACAAAAAATGATTAATTAATTACTCGGATCAGTACTCGATATCAGCAAGTACTCAAATGCTGTGCTTGTACTTGGTCGGCAAAAAAGTGGTATCAGTACATCCCTCAGTAAAAGTGCAAGAAGACAACACTGGACAAAGAGAGGAAAACAGAAAGGACAGAGGAACAGAAAAGACAAGAGCCGACATCAAACAGACTTCAGCTCACTGGAGAGAGTTCAGAGACGAGGCAGGATGCAAGATGGATACTGAATTTACTGTCATTAGGTAAGCACCTCCCTGAAAAAATCTTTTACTTCTTTAATCACCACATGGGAATCCATGTAGCCTACATATCTGGCAACCTCTTCAAAACTGGTGGGCCTCATGGCACTTGGGAGCACCCCCATCCAATGTACAGTCAGTACTCCTGACCTGATAAAAGAATATGTAGATTTTATACGTATATCTTTGCTATCAAAAGACTCAAACAATCACCATTAGATGGCAGGTTGGAATCTCACTGGGAGCTTCAATTCAATTCAATTCAGTTCAATTCAGCTTTACTGTATAGCGTCCATTCATGACAGTGTCACCTCAGGGCGCTTAAACAGACAGAAAAGTTCAGGTCAGATTCATAATAGCCTAGCTAAGGAAACCAACAGATTGGATCGAATCTTGACTTGACCCGGTCCAATCCCCCATCCTGAGCAAGTACGGAGGGGTGGCGACAGTGGGAAGGAAAACACCCTTTTAACAGGGAGGAAAAACCTCCGGCAGAACCCGGCTCAGGTAGGGCGGCCATCTGCCTCGACCGGCTGGGGGGGAGAAGACAGAAAGGGAGACCAACAAACACTGCAACGTTATCCAGCCAGATGTGCTGAGAGAGGAGAACACAGTTAATGATGCAATACTGTCACAGGTTTCTACATGGAGAGACAGAGATGGTGGGAGAGAAAGAGCCCAGTGCATCATGGATGTCCCGCAGCAGTCTAGGCCTATAGCAGCTTTGGCTAACCATCCCTACCTATAAGACTTATCAAAAAGGAAGCTGCAGCCAGTTGCTTTACTTCTCGATTTTTTTCTATCATGTATGATACAGCATATTCTCCACAAAACATTAACGTGGTGAATAAAACAGTAGCAGGAGTGAGATGAAGAGCATCAAGGTGTCAGTCTAAGGGGAGTGAGTTGGCTTCCTGCCCATGTGGAAATTAAGTAGCCACCTTTCCACTCTCATCACCGACCTCCACGATCATCTGGTTCAGCTATGTATATCTATTCAATTCATCCCATAAATGAAACAGAATTTCTAAATATCTGTACTGATATTCTCCCAATCCACATTTTTATTTCAGATAAATTGCATCACTCTTAATATTCATACTCTACTTGTAATAGAAATCTTACTGAGGAAACACCTCCCATTTCAGATATTTGCAGTTTATTTCCTTCAACATGTCCCATTTGAAAAAAAAAAAAAAATTCAAGAGATCTGAAATGTAGTTTAGAATAAGTGGGAGTAGTTCATGTTATCTTAGACACAGCATCTGCTTATAAGCACAAAGTGTTATTTCAATACTACTCTGATCCACTAACTATATAAGAGTAAGACTGTCTTTCTAAGCTGAAAAGTAATTCAAGTGTACCCCCCCCCCCCCCCCCTTCTTCCCCCTTTTATGGGGGAGGGGGGCGGGGGGCTGCCTCCCAAGGGAGGCCCAGACTTCCCTCACCCCGGCCACAGCCGCCAGCTCATCCGGGGATCCCAGGCCTCCCACCCCGCGGCCCCCCGCCGTCAAACTGTATGTCTCAAGTACATATAATTTATATGAATAATTTATATAATAATAAACATAATTCATATATATCAAGTATGTATAGTACATACACCAGCAAAATTCCACAAAACAGTAGCAGATATCAGTTGTTTTTGTTTTCAGTATAATTCGAAATGTGGAAATCATGGACATGGAATCAGAGAGACGCATCTGGTCTTCATTGATCTATCTACTGTTCACTGAAGCATCGTCTGAAATAATCTCCACAGAAGAGAGTCAAATGGTCATTTTTAAGGAAAGAAAACAGGGAGAAAGGGCTGAAGTATGCCAAATGGCACAAGACCAGACTGAACATTGGTGGCAACAGGTTTAATGGAGGGCCTGATCCTCTACATTACTGAAGCAGTGTGGGATCAGCTGGACAGAGAACACAACAAAAGGCAGAAACATCCCAAGTTGAAATCTTCCTCAGGAAACTTGAAGAAGACCACTGAGATAAATAAAGGGAAAAAAAAGACTTTCAAACCTGAAAAGAAATGTACAAACTCTGCTTTTGCCTTATAAACTCTGTGTTCCAATAAGGCTAAGAACCTTTTCCCATTTCAATGAATGAATATGATGACATTCATGCACATTAATCATGTAATACACCATATCTTTATAGGGGTCTCCTTTCAAAAGTGAAAATTTTTTTTGTTGGTGTAGTGATCATCATCCGTCACGTATCAAGACAAGTGGATTCAATTCGATTTCAGTTATATTCAGTTTATTTGCACAGTATATAGTTGTGTGAAAAAGTGATTTCTTCTTTTTGGTTTTTGCATGTTTGTCTCACAATGTTTGTTACAGTAAATGTTTCAGATCATCAAACAAATTTAAATATTAGACAAAGATAACACAAGTAAACACAAAATGCAGTTCTTAAATGAAGGTTTTTATTATTAAGGGAGGAAAAAAATCCAAACCTACATGGCCCTGTGTGAAAAAGTGATTGCCCCCTAAACCTAATAACTGGTTGGTCCACCCTTAACAGCAACAACTGCAATCAAGGGTTTGTGATAACTGGCAGTGAGTCTTCTACAGCGCTGTGGAGGAATTTTGTTCCACTCATCTTTGCAGAATTGTTGTAATTCAGCCACATTGGAGGGTTTTCCAGCATGAACCACCTTTTTCATGCCACAGCATTTCAATGGGATTCAGGTGGGGACTTTGACTACAAAGTCTTCATTTTGTTTTTCTTAAGCCATTCAGAGGTGGACTTGCTGGTGTGTTTTGGATCTTTGTCCTGCTGCAGAACCCAAATCCACTTCAGCTTGAGGTCACCAACAGATGGCCGGACATTCTCCTTCAGGATGTTTTGGTAGACAGCAGAATTCATGGTTCCATTTACCACAGCAAGTCTTCCAGGTCCTGAAGCAGCAAAACAGCCCCAGACCATCACACTACCACCACCATATTTTACTGTTGCTATGATGTTCCTTTTCTGAAATGTTGTGTTACCTTTACGCTAGATGTAATGGGACCTATACCTTCCAAAAGTTCAACTTTTGTCTCGTCAGTCCACAGAGTATTTTCACAGAAGTCTTGGGGATCATCAAAATGCTTTCTGGCTAAACTGAGACGAGCCTTTATGTTCTTTTTGCTCAGCAGTGGTTTTGGTCTTGGAACTCTGCCATGCAGGCCATTTTTGCCCCCCAGTCTCTTTCTTATGGTGGAGTCATGAACACTGACCTTAATTGAGCTTAGTTTTTTTTGGTTTTGGGTGTTGTTTAGTATATGTTTGTTCTGGTGTGCTGGTGATGATGAGAATGAAAGAATTAATTTTTTTTTTTCTTTCTGTCTTTTTCTCTGCTTGAAGAATCAAATAAGACAGCATCTTTCTTTTTTTTTATTTCTTTCTTTCTTTTTATTTTCTTTTATAGTCACTATCACTATTCACCACCCCCCTCCCCCCCCCCCTTCCTCTTTTTGCTCTTTCTCCCTCCCCCCCCCCTCCCCTCTCTTTTCTCTTTTTTTTTTGGTTAGAGGTATTTTTATTTCTTTGGGTTGGTTTTTTAACTAAAAGAATTTGAATTAAATTTTTCTTCTCACAGAGGGAGGGACCACCATCCCCTTGTTTTCTCAAATTTTTTTTTTTTTTAATTCTTTCTTTTTTTTTTAATATTAACTCCCCCCTTTTCTGCCCTTCCCATTTTCTTTTACCCTTTGCCTTTTCCAACCCCCTCCCCCCCTAGTCTCTAATTCTCCTTTCTTAGCCAAATAAAATTTAACCTATTAAAATTAATTTAAACTCTTCTCCCTCTTAGTTCCCTACTTCTTCTCACCCCACCCCTATTTCTCTGTAGTAAGGTATGGCTTTTTTTTTCAAACTTTACTCCCCTGTAAAAAATTCCTTTTTTTTTTTGGATTTTTTTATTATAAATTAATACCAACATTATAAACTTTTTTTTAACTGCTATGTCATCACTCCTTTAACTGAGGAAGTGAAGCCTGCAGTTCTTTGGATGTTGTTCTGGGGTCTTTTGTGACCTCTTGGATGAGTCGTTGCTGTGCTTTTGGGGTAATTTTGGTCGGCCCGCCACTCCTGGAAAGGTTCACCACAGTTCCATGTTTTCACCATTTGTGGATAATGGCTCTCACTGTGGTTCGCTGGAGTCCCAAAGCTTTAGAAATGGCTTTGGAACCTTTTCCAGACTGATAGATCTCAATTACTTTGTTTCTCATTTTTTCCTGAATTTCTTTGGATTACAGCATGATGTCTAGAGGATCTACTTCACTTTGTCAGGCAGGTCCTATTTAAGTGATTTCTTGATTGAGCACAGGTGTGGCAGTAATCAGGCCTGGGTGTGGCTAGAGAAATTTAACTCCACAGTTAATTTATGTTTTAACAGAGGGGGCAATCACTTTTTCACACAGGGCCACGTAGGTTTGGATTTTTTACCCCCTTACTAATACAGATCTTCCTTTAAAAACTGCATTTTGTGTTTACTTGTGTTATCTTTGTCTCACATTTAAGTTTGTTTGATGATCTAAAACATATGTGTGACAAACATGCAAAAAAATAAGAAATCAGTAAGGGGGCAAACACTTTTTCACACAACTGTAGCACCACTTCACAGCAACTTCATCTGGACTTCTTTACTTGCATACATCAGCCTGGAGCCGGTCAGGCCAACAGCACCACCTGCTCCCGCCCAGGACACAGCTCAAAACTATGGGTGACAGAGCCTTTGAAGCTGCTGCCCCCCGCCTGTGGAATGCCCTATCGGACAACCTCAGTGCACCACAGACAGTGGAGGCTTTTTAAACAAGACTAAAAACTTTCCTTTTAAAGAGAACCTTTTTTTATCTATTTATTTATTACTTTTATTATGCTATGTTTTAGGCAGTGACTTTGTAGCACTTTAAGATTTTATTTCAAATATTTCTTCCAAGCGCTTAAGATTTCAGCACCATGGACAGAGCCACACTAAACAAAACAGCCTCAATGGTCCTGAAAACCTGAAGACTGTCATCCATATCCGTCTTTTTACACAAAAATAGATCCAAAATGTACCCAGAACAGAACAAGAGATATTTCACAAAGTGAACAATAAAAAAGCATCTCAATTTTCAAAGTAAGAAAAACAGAAGAACTTACGTTTGATGTTACTTGAATCAGCTTTCAGCGTAGACATGTACACATTTTCAAAGCATCTTCAGAGTATACAAAGTCAGTCATACAATAGATATAAAGATCATAGATGCTATACGGGTAGTCGTGCAACTGTCTTTGAGTCAAAGAAAAAAGGTGCGATATAGATAGAAACTATAATATTAATGATAATAATTTGAGTACCTCTGAGTACCTATTGTCTAATGTAAAGGGCTATATTAATAAGTTGATTTTGAGTTTTGATTTGACTAATAATTTATTATTATTATTATTATTATTAATAATAATAATCTTTTTGTTAATATTATTAATGTTACATAATTACTCATTATTACTATTACCAGTCATTAACAGTCATTTAAAGAATGATGTTCTTTTTTTTTTTTAACCTGGACCTTATTTGTAGGAGTTTATATGTGCATTTACTGACCGATAAAATTTCGGTATCACTTTGACTCCTTCAGAAGATATTTCATGATGCTATCATTGCCATTGCCACTGCTTTATCACTTCCACACCTTGATTAACATCATCTAATTGAAAAGAAGTTTTTTTTTTCTCTGTTTTTTGTATTTTGCCTTCCTTTGCATTTATTTCTGCCACTGTAAGGGCTGCATTTGTATACATTACTTGTATTATTTTCTCTATTGTCATTTGCAAACATGCTCAACTGTTTGTTTGCTTTAGTCTTTCACCACTTTGTGTTACCGTGTCATATCTTCTCACCCTATGTTTTGTTGTTAATGCACACTTTATCACAATACAAAGAAAAAAAGAAGATATTTCTCTGAGTCGCCCTTCGGCGTGCATCCATATAATGGGAGAGATCACAGATTGCAGTTTGTTGGTGTCTCGGTCATGAGCTGCTGTTCTCAGCTGTTCTCCAGTAAAGGGACGTTCGCAGCCTGTAGAGTGCAGAAAACCCCCCCCAATGACTAATGGAGAGCTAACTCTGAATTCACAGGACAATACTCGTTCGTTCATTCATTCTACTTACAGTATTGGTGAAATGAAGGAGTTTTGCTGCAGATAATGCCTTATGGAGAAGCTGCCCCCTTCCATTATATGGATGCACGCCGAAGGACAACTCAACTAAATGTCTTCAGGAGTCCAACTAATACTGAAGTTTTACCAATGAGTAAATGCACGTATCATCTCCTAGAAATAAGATCCAAGTTGAAAAAAAAAGCTATCCTTTAAGATCCAATACAATACTGATTGCTGTCATCTCTAAATAATTTCACTCCATTAAGTGTTTAGGACTAAAGTCAAGATTTGGTCCATGTGGTATCAGTGTTAAATCCGTACATTTAAAACAGCTTGTTTTGACCAGTTCACCCAGTTGCAGCTGCAACCTCCCAATTCCACAGAAGCTCAATGAGCCATGCTGTGCTTCAGTGTAGTGTTCTGCAATTACATAATCCATACCGCTGGTCCAGATTGCTGCTTTGTGCCCTGTTTCAAGGGTTGTTTAGTTTGTCTAACATATGCTCAGCCTCAGGGACATGATAACAGATAAAACGCATGGGTTAACCTATGATTCAAGAGGCTTTATGGGGATGGTTGAATGATATACAGTATTGCAACAAGCCCAGTGACCTCATCTGTACATGCCTCATGTCAGTAGCCATGAATTTGTTTTTCTGAAGAAAGTATTAAGGTGGTTTTTCTTTTTTTATCTGGTGTTTGCAGGGCTTACGTTGTTGTCTCCCGAGCTGAAAATGCGTGTGTATATCAAAACACAGCTATTGACAAAGTATACAAATCCTTCCATTAAAGGGACTAGAGGCAGGAATTGTGAAAGCATAAGAGTGTCCAGTTTTTTAATGCTAATGGGTGATGAAGCGTTAAAAACCAAAAAGAACAAGCCCACCCACATCTCTCTCCGTTGCCTTGAACAGGCTGTGTGCTGCATAATGCGCTGCGATTCAGTGGCTGAATTTCCCGCGCTGTCCTGCGGATGTGACGTCAAATGACGCTGCATCCGCGTCCCCGACAGTTTTGATACAGGAAGGAGACGGTTGTGGTGAATTCAAACACTGTAAGCGATAGTTATGGATTATTCTGCCGTCAGCAAACGATCCAGATCAACTGAAAGACACTAAAAAGTGTAACTACGAAGAAAAAGACTTTATCAGCGTAGTAAACAATGTTATAGCATCCGTTTATGTGCGCTCATGTGCCGGCTTGGCTGGTGGCTGCAGTTATCTGCAGCAGCAGTCGTGAGTCTCATTTCTTAATCTTGCCTCAAGACAGAAAAAAATCAGCTGTCAGTGAAATGAGTTGAAATCAAGGGAGAGAGTTAAAACCTGGGGAGGAAATTTAAAATTAATTTTGTTTTTACCCTTTTTTTTTTGTGGGACTCAGTTTTTTGGGAAATATTTTTCCATTCTTCTTTTTTTTTTTTTTTTTTTTTTATTTTTTTTTTCCATGTTTTCCTTTTTAAATAATGAATCAGAGTGAGCCTACGTCATATTCGGGGCTTTTTCTATTGTTTCAGGAACTGAAAAAAACATCTTCTCTTGTCCGTGTGGTAGTTATGTTTATGGCAGCCATACACAGTGTGACTTCTCTGTATTTCCTAAGTAGAATAAACGAAGATCGACAAGTAATAAAGCAGGCTCTCCTATGCAACGAAGGGATATTTTCCAACCCCTACCTAACTGGATGTGATGAATTTGGTGAAAATTCCCAGATGCTCGCAGTGATCCATAGATTTTTTTTTTTTTTAATTATAAAAGTTACATTGAATTTGTATTGTGGTTCAACAGAAATATTTCAAAATAAAACAAAAATAAATAAATAAAACAAGTATGCAAAGCATGAGCTAAAATGTTGTTGAGCAGCATTGTGGGGCAATCACTGCAATTTGGTGTTTTCTCCAATGTTCTATCAGACTTCTGCACCTGTTGACAGGTGTTTTGACCCACTAAGCAAGGTGCTTTAATTTTTCTGGGACAGTTGTGTTTGTTTTTATTATTTTCATTTTTTTAATAATTAATCTTTAACATAAATCAATATTTTGTTTTACTAAATCGTAATTTAGTACATTTTCATTTATTTTTACATTTTTCAGTTTGGTGTTATTTGAATTTCTACTGTGAATTTAGCCTTTTTTAAATGGAAGGGTATGTAAACTTTCACGCACAACTGTAATGATCTGGTATCATCAGTGAAAGCCATAGGCTACAAATAAAAAAACACTGACATATTTAGTGCTCGAGTTTTTAGAAATGGGCACGATGCCCTAGACTGGGAAACATGTTGAGTTCTGTGTCAAAGTTTTTCGAGGTATAACAATGGTCATGGGA
This sequence comes from Atherinomorus stipes, assembly GCA_023101725.1. Taxonomy (NCBI): domain Eukaryota; kingdom Metazoa; phylum Chordata; class Actinopteri; order Atheriniformes; family Atherinidae; genus Atherinomorus; species Atherinomorus stipes. The sequence goes on along the minus strand of JALJCO010003385.1, from coordinate 160,860 downwards.
GTTTGGAAAAGCCATCAGGTGGAGACACCTGGAAGCAGCAAAGCTGCATTAAATCAATTCAATTAAATGCCAATTTTTGAAAAAAAGAAAATGAATAAAAGTCATTGAGCAATTCAAATACCTGGATGGTTTGGGCTGTGAAATGTTGGACATGAGCAGAAAGAAATCTAATCTTCAGCACGTGTATAAGATCAGTGATTTCTCATCACATGCTGGTGGATCTGAATGCACTGAAGAGCATCAGCCTGGTTCATGCTGATATTAAGTCAGGCAACATAATGCTGGTGGATCATCAGTCACAGCCGTCTAGGCCGAAGTTGATGGTTTTTGGTCATGGTACTAATTGCGGTTGGAGAGCAGCATTCTGGCCACTGGATAAAGCCCCCAAGAGGTAACTTTTACCAGATAAAGGTGTGGATATTTGAGCTCTTGGTGGAGTTTTTTTTTTTTTTTTTTTTTTTTTTGTCACTTTCACCATGTACCCCAAACATTGTAAATACGAGGTTATAAGGATGATTGTTCAGCTGCATGGTTAGCTAGTAAATTTCTTATTGGATAAAGGATTGGAAGCAGGCTGCTTTATTGAGCCAGGCGCGGCTGAAAACACCAGCTGAATACACAAACAAAAACAGGAGATTAAACTAAGCAGCATCGAAGTGTTAGTTGAATTTCAGTCGCTGGATGACCTGCAGGAGACGAGCCCTGAAACAGAAGACCCCACTGAATATGAAGATGCAGGAGCCTTCATAAACCTCCTCAAGCAGATGCTACTGGTGGATCCAGGCACACAGATCACCCCGAGGAAAGCTCTCAGTCACACTTTCATAAATATGAAACACCTTTCTGGTGCCAGTAATGGCCCTTATGTGACCTCAACAAAATAAAAAAAGAAAAAAAGAAATGACATAGTGCTACCTCGAGGAGGCAGACAGTGTCACTGCTGACAGCTAAGTGGGAAGCACTGAGCTCCTGCTGCCAATATAAAACATGGTGCCAGGAACAGAACAGATGAAGTAATCTCCTGTGGAAAAGAACAAACAACAGCTCACAGAACTGTGACTAAAAGCAATGACAAGTCAGTGGTGAAGCTCTTGGGAGAATCCAGCTGTAAACATTACTACAAGAGAGCTGTGTACACCAAGACGAGGATCATTATCAGTAACTTAATGCTCTCAGCTAATCCCAGGCATCAGAAAGAAAGCGACCAGTTCATGATACCACCGTCCACGGCCAGGTTGATGTGACGGGTGCAAATCCTGCAGACGTGAAGGACACACTAAACATCAGCTGTTGGCTCTTAAAAGAAACCGCCTGCTGCATATGGAAAGACAAAGTTATTTCCTGTGAGAAAGACAATGAGAAAACTTCTAAGAAGTGTTTTAAGAGGATTCACGAATGCATCTTTAGATTGTTTCAGTCTGCCCCATGTTTCAGAAAGAGTGTATGAATAAAGATGGCTGTATCAGCACCACGCAGCAAGATGATTACGTGCTTTCCTCTACACGGTCTTAGATTTGCTCCATTTTATTCTCACAGTCCAGTAAAAAAAGATGAAATTGAGAAGAGCTGTCAGACTAAATGCACACAAAACTGTAAACATGAAGAATTTAAGAATAAAGAATCAAATTATCATTGAAATAAATCAAGAATTAAGCTGGGGACAGAGACCGATAAATGTGGAAGTTCTTGTGAAAACTTACATTATAAATATTCAATGACTAAGTTTGAGTTTAAATATTTCAGTTTAACCAAAAACACATTTGGGTGTTTATTTGATTTCGGGCCTTTTTGTGTTCCTGATTAATTTTAAGGACAAAATATAAATGTACATGATTTAACAACCAGTGGTGATAGTACAAAATTTCTCATGTCTGTCTAAAATATTTTATATTCATAAAAGCAATTTTTCCAGCATTTTTTAAGCATTTTTATGGTGCTATTTTACTGTTTTCACTGTCCCCAGCATTGTCTTTAGATACGTGGTGCTACTCAAAAATGATAAAATTGTGTAATTTTTCATATAAAATGCGACAAAAGTTTGACAAAAATGTCAAATCCATTTATTTATTCATTTTTTAAATAAATGTGTCTGTCCCTTAAAGGATAACTCCCTTTTTTTCAACCTGGACCTTATTTCTAGGCGTTTAGGCATCTTTTCCTTCCCTCTTCTTTTCCCCTTCCTTTTTTCGTTGAAAAAAAAGAAAGTTATCCTTTAATTTTGCTGTCAATACGGCAACGTTAAACATTTTTAGATTAGTAGAGTTTATTTAAAATTTGATTCTACTAACTATTATTCAGCTCTTCTTGAGGCCATGCCCCCTAACTTCAGTTTCATCAGTGAAACCAGAGTGAGCAGGAGAGGTGGGGGGTCGATCTTATTCAGTGACTTATTCCAGTGTAAACAGTTATCTCTTGGGGATTTCCCTTCTTTTGAATACGTGGCTTTACAGCTGACGACCTCATCCAGAGTCATGTTTCTAAATATTTATCGGCCGCCCAAATACTGTGCAGATTTTAATGATGATCTCGAAGGGTCTGGACATTTCTAAGGTCACGGTGTGTGATGTGGGGCTGTCGGATCACTGCTGTGTTTTCTTTGAGAGTACCATCTCAGTGCACACAAATGTCTCAAAGGAGGTGATAACAAAACGGTGTATAACTGAAAATACCAGTGAGATTTTTAACCAGGTCTTCTCTCTAACACCTGCACTGTCAGGGGCTTCAGTCAATGAGCTGGTCACTAACTTTAATGCTAACATGCTGAGTGTCATGGATTCTATTGCTCCTATTAAGGTGAAGGTTATCTCTGGAAGGAAAAAGTCTCCGTGGAGAAATTCCACACTGGTGAAAACTGGAAAGAGAGACTGTTGGAAAGCTGAGCGCAGATGGAGAAAAACAAAACTACAGGTTCATTATGACGTCTATAAAGAGAAACTTGACTTTTATCATTTACAGCTGGAATGCAAAGAATTCATATTTTTCTGACATCATCACTAAAAACGGTCATAATGCTCGGGCCTTATTTGCTACAGTCGACAGGCTAACAAACTCTCCTGTGTCAGTAGCACCTGAATTTTAAATGGTAAATGGACTGTACTTATATAGCGCTTTTCCAGTCATACTAACCGCTCAAAGCGCTTTACACTACATATCACATTCACCCAGTCACACACACATTCATACCCCGATAGGCACATCGGGGTTCAGCGTCTTGCCCAAGGACACTTCGGCACGTAGTCTGGGGAAGGCTGGAATTGATCCCACGACCCTTCGGTTGAGAGACGACTGCTCTTCCACCTGAGCTACAGCCGCCCCATTTTATTCCACCAAAGCCTGCAATGACTTTGCCAAATTCTTCACAGACAAAATCCAAATTATTTGACAAGCCGTTGGTTCATCAACAGCAGGTTCATGTCATGTACTGTGTCCACCAAGTCTAAACACCATGACACAGTTTTATCCCATTACTAGCAAAGAACTGGAGGACATCTTGCATCAACTGGACTCCTCCTCTTGCTGTTTGGATATCCTGCCCACTGGTTTTCTAAAAAAGGTCTCAATGACCTTGGAGTCAGATCTGCTTCATATTGTGAACTCCTCTTTAACGTCAGGTGTTTTCCCAGAGTCACTGAAAACAGCTGTGATCAAACCTCTGCTAAAAAAGGATAATCTAGACAAGACACAGATGAGCAGCTACAGGCCGATCTCCAATCTTCCATTTTTAAGTAAGATCATTGAAAAAGCAGTTTTTCATCAGCTAAATGACTTTTTAAGAGAAAACAACTGTTATGATGTCTTCCAGTCAGGTTTTAGACAGCACCACAGCACCGAGACTGCTCTGACCAAAGTCATGAATGACATATGTCTGAATACTGACACTGGAAAAATGTCAGTGTTGGTTTTACTGGATCTCAGTACTGCATTTGATAACGTTGACCACATCATATTACTCTAACAACTGGAGAAGTGGGTGGGTCTCTCTAGTTCTGTACTAAACTGGTTCAAAACATACTTGGAGAACAGGAAGTACTTTGTGTCAGTAGGTAATTTTACATCTGAGCAGACAAAAATGACCTGTGGAGTTCCCCAGGGCTCTATCCTGGGGCCTCTTCTGTTTAACATCTACATGCTCCCACTGGCCCAGGTTAAAAGAACAACAATATTAGTTACCATAGTTACGCAGATCACACACAGCTATAAATTACAATGTCACCAGGAGACCGGGGCCCTGTACAGGCTCTTGGTAAATGTATTGAGGAGATTAATGACTGTATGTGCCTCAACTTTCTTCAGCTGAACAAAAACAAAACTGAGGTGATTGTTTTTGGAGCCAAAGAGAAACGACAGCAGGTTGTCACAGAACTTCAGTCCATCCACATAAAAACCACCAATCAGGCCAGAAATCTGGGTGTAGTGATGGACTCAGACCTAAACTTTGAAAAACACATCAAAGCGATCACTAAATCAGCCTACTATCACCTGAAGAACATCTCAAGGATAAAAGATCTGATGTCTCAGGAAAATCTGGAAAAACTAGTCCATGCATTCATCTTCAGTCGGCTTGACTACTGTAACAGCGTCTTTACTGGTTTACCTAAAAAATCAGTTAAACAGCTGCAGCTCATTCAGAACTCTGCTGCCCGAGTTCTCACTAAGACCAGAAAAGTGGACCACATCAGTCCAGCTCTGAGGTCTTTATACTGGCTGCTGGTCCATCAGAGAATAGACTTCAAAGTTCTGCTGCTGGTCTATAAAGCTCTGAATGGTGTAGGCCAAAAAATACATCAGTGACCTCTTGACCCAGTATGAACCTACTAGACACCTCAGGTCATCTGGATCTGGTCTTTTATCAGTTCCCAGAGTCAGAACCAGACATGGAGAAGCTGCGTTCAGCTTCTATGCTCCACATGTCTGGAACAAACTCCAAGAAAGTCTCAGATCAGCTGAAACACTTAGTTTATTTAAATCCAGGTTGAAGACCCACCTGTTCTCAGCTGCATTTACGTAGATTTTATTCAAAAGTTAAAATCCGCACATCTCTATATTCTCTCTTTTTAATCTTAAATGTTTTTAATGTTTTTAATTTTGAATCATGCTTCTAATTTTTTATCCTTAATTTTTTCTTTTCTTTTCTTCTTTTCTTTACCAACAACTTGTAGTTTAGAAATATCTAAGGATTTTTGTGTAAAAACTTTATATTCATATCATAAAAACATTGCTCTTTATAACTAAAAGATGTTTATGCTAACTACCAGATTAGCACAGTTAGCTAAAAACTGTAAAATGTCATTCCCATCACACTGGTGGTGACATGTCTATGGGATATCTGACTAAAAGAGACATTTTTTAAAATAAAAATAAAATTTCAATGTACAAAGATATTTAGGTTTTGACTTATAGATGACAGTTCAAGTAAGCGCTTCTTTTTTTTTTTTTTTTTTTTTTTTTTTTACAATTTCTAAATATTTATTTTCATGCCTATATATGTGCTATGTCAACATCAGAATTTTTTTCTTTTTTGTGCAAAAAGACAACACAGTGTCATGGACATACAGGCAAGCTGTGAACGACAACAAACAACAACATTGGTGGTTTCAATTGAGGCTAGTTTGGTTTGAAAGGTATTTTTGAGAAAAGAAAACTCAGAAGTGCCCGAAATCAAATAAACACTCATTTACAGAATATATCAGCACTAAAGTGTAAAATACAACATTTCACAAGTGAAAACCACATTTTATTTTTACAACTTAAACTACAAACTACTTTCCATTAGAAACTGTCAGAGATGCCTGATGTACAGCAAAACAAACGAGAGAAAAAACCAAAACATATTTTACCTAGAACATGTTTTTTATGGATAAATGACTTGTTGTGGACCAACTTTCTTACTGGACAACTTTTACTGGACCCTTCCTGATGTAACAGAAGCGTTTTTGTTGCAGTATCATCTGTTAATGGAGTATAGAATGGCTTCAAAGATAAAATGCATTAGTGATTGGTCAGAAATAAATGTTTACTGAATGTACAATTATGATTGTAGCCAGGAATGATAAACATCATTCACATCTCAAGAATTGTAGCTTTTCAATGGTGTACAACATGTGATGGTATTAGGAATGGCAACTGTATAAAATACACATTTATTTGTCGCCTGGTACCAACAGGTTAATCACAAATATGACGACTGCATACGGAAATTTGAAAGTTGATATCAGTATTTTCTCACATTTGAATGGATATTTTTTTCTTTACTCCCCTAAGAGTTTTTTTTCTTTTCACAGGCAACATTATATACATGTGTGTACCTAAAGCCTCAGCACTGTGTTGTTTAATAAGCTATATACTCTTAACTTGTAATAGTTGTAAATTATAGTTTTTCGAGATGGCTAGCGAAAGAAAGCCAGAAAGAAAAGAAACACCCAGCACTTCAAGACTTTAACACTTGGTTTAAGGGAATAAATGAAAGAGACACCTGTGGAAAAAGATCTGGTTTGATGTAGATGTGATGAATAACAAAGATAAGACACTTAAACTTTACACACACAACAATATACTGTAAATTTCCGGTTCCAAAAAGGAGATACTTTCTCTCTATAATTATAAGAAATTAGGACTTCTCAAATTTTAATTTCTCCAAAGCATAACAGAATTAATTTCAGAACAATAAACAAGATCCATTTTTTCATGAATTCATTAGATACTAATGTAGATATAAGTGGACAAGTGTTGCTTATGAGATGGAAAGACTGAATAAACCGAGCATCTGTTTTATAAATGTGAAGTGATTTTGGCTGGTAGATTTTTTATATATGAGTGGCAACAAGCAACGTCCCTGAACACGGATTTTTCTTTTTTAAAAAAGCACTGGAATTTTTTAAGACAAGCCTATAAACTATTAACAATACATTCATAAACGATTGTTTTGTAGTTGCTATAGAATACATAAAAATTCAAGCAAAGAAATTTGATTTTTCTTTATTTTCCCATTCATCCTAATCGCCTTGCCACTTTAAGTTGATTTATTTTATGAATATGGTGTGTTTTTTTAATTTCCCAACTTATCTTTTTGCCGTTAACAAAAGCTTTTTATTCAGTATCTTTTGAAATCTTACAGAAGATCCTCTGGTACGAGAACATGAATTGTTTGGTAAAGACACAAAGGAAAATAATTTGTTTCTATAAGGAGGTGCGATTATGAAAGCAAATTATCTTTATTCTTATGAAAAAAAGTTAATCTGGTACAAAAAAAAGGTTTTGTTATGGATGTTTTAACTATATAATACATATTTTAAACATAGAATAACATCAATGACTTGCAACTGGTTGCAAAGAGACTTTGGATCTAGTCAGATCTTAATTGCTAACTTTTCCGAGGAAAAAATAAAAGTGGTTGTTTTTTGTGAAATGCAAATGTGTTTCCTCTGCTTGTGTGACATTAAAATGCTACACATGAATGCCAAGAAAGAAAATGCCATCACTGCTACTGTATCTGCTCGGATGTTCATTTTGACAGAGAAGAACTGAATGACATTTCAAACCATTGAGCAACATGAGAACGGCATCATAATGACCATGACATCCCAGTTCAGGGCCAACAGTGTTTGATATAAACAATGAGTTGAAAAAATTTATTTTCACACCAGGAAATCCGTGGTCTCAAGTTTCAGTGGTTGTAAGATAATGGGAAGATCTATTCCATCAGAACACCAAAGTGTGGTGAGTTTAGACGGATGGAAAGAACAACATGATGTGAATGTATGAGTTTGTTATAAAATATCTACGGTGGCCCAGAAGTGTCACAGCAAAACAAAAGCAACAATGCAACACAATTAGCCACAACACTGCAAAATTAACCACACCACAGCAAAATATGCTGCAATACAACATAATTACAACACTACAAAATAAGCCACAAAAAACAATTAGCAACAGCACTACAACACAACCCACAGTTGCCCACTTCCCTTGGCATCGTCTATGTATGTGATATAACGTCCCGTGATTTTTTATTTTTTCAGCTTTTTTCATTGTGTTGTGGCTTTTGTTTGGCTCGGACACTTCTGGACCACCATATGTGGTCTCTTTCACAGAGACATTTTTGAAACAGCATCATAGATTTTCTCTCCGCCACTTTAAATACACCTGCTTAATCATTTCTCAATAGAAACATCTAATCAGCCAATCACATGGCAGAAACTTTGTACATTTAGTCATGTAGAATTGACATAGTCAAGATGACTTGCTGAAGTCAAAACTGACATCAGAAAGAGGAGCCAAGTTACTTTGGCATGTGTGTGTTTTATCATGGCATGTGTGATGATGTAATGTTCAAGTTGGTAAAAGGGTGTTTGTTAGTGTTTTGCACTATAGCAGCCTCACACCAGACGGGATGTAGAATGCACCTGTGTGACTGACACTGTTAGAATAAAGGCAGAGGTGAACTCAAATTCCTTTATTTGCCAATTAAATAGTATATTTATCTTGTCTATGATCTAAAAAGTACTTTGTGTGCCTCTTATTTGTTCATTCACACAGACACAGCATCTTTTAGCGCTCTGTACAGATTGCATGTAGCGCTTTCTTTTTCTCTACAATCATACACTGATGAATGTATTTGGGTTAATGTGAGGTTCCGTCTTCCCGAGCACACGTCAACATGTGGAGCTCAGATGATCTTTTTCTCAACAGATATGAGGACTGGATCCCATTTCTGCACCTGGACAGTTATAAAACACCCTGTACACCAACTTCCACTAAATTATACGGCGAGTATCAGACTCGTGAATGACACCACCTCTTCAGATTTAAAATGTCTTCAAACCGTTTCTAAGCTGTACTTTCTTATACTTCTTTTTTTCTCCCCAGTGTCACACATGCGGGTCAGATCTGAGTTTTGCTTCTGAAAATGTAGGGAAAAAAAAAAAGACTCTTCACATTTATATAATGAACATACATATTTTATTATGCAGCAAGATACTTAATGATAGAAGATGACAAAAAAGCAACAAAAGTAACTTTCCAAGCCTCATAAATATTGCTCATTGAGTCCCTGGTGTGAGTGGAGACATCACAGGCTGATGATGAAGCGGTCCACCTTCATGAGGTATGCTGGTTTCAGATACTGCTGCAGTTCACTCTTCTTCACCCATAGCAAAGGAGCGTCTGGAGCTTTGGGCGGAGCGACGTCTGCCAGGATGGCTTTAAAAAAGAATATCTTTGTTCCAATCAAGCTCTCTGTCCGGACGCCTTTGGGCAGTTTGTACTTGTAGACTCCACAGGGGGCGTTGCCGAGGAAAGTTGCTTTGAAAGCGGCAGCTGTAAAGCGAGAGGACAAGCCGTGAGTTCAATCAGCTGGAGATAAAAGGTGAGCTAAAGCTATTTATGTATTCATCAAGTTCAATACCGCAAATGAATTTCGTTGCATTTTTCTGAGTTATGAGTGTTTGACTGCTCTAATTAGTGTTATATCACCCTGAACTCCGCCGTCCTCTGCTGCGACAACAACACAGTTTTTAATCTAATCTCATGTCTTGCAAACCCCCATGGTCCCAGCTGGCTCAACATAAGAGTGAAACACCAACACTGCCTTGTTAGAGATTCAGTTCCCTTTGAGTTCGTCCATATTAAAAATGGATCAAGTGCTGCTGCAGTGAGACCCTTTAAATAAAACCTTCCTCTAGAAGCAGCGTGTTAATGTCAAGTGGAGGATCTTAATGGAAAGTGACTGATGGAGCCGACATATTAGTTCACTGGCAATGTTGTGAAATGGTTTAACGTGTTCGAAGGCTTTGCAGCTTATGGGCTTTTTTCAACCGCATGCAGAGAAAGTGCCACTTTCATGTTAAATCATCTGTAATGTAAATGATCTTTAACAAGTCAATGGAAATATTTGCAGCTTTAACATTTGCAAATTGATGCGAATCCATTGCTGGCATCAGAGTTCTGAGTTTATGTATTCAAATGAGTAGCAGGTTAGAGGTTACAATGGTTTTTGTGCTACCTTGCTGTTGATAGTAAAGACGACTGAGCTTTACAACTTCAGACGGCATCAAACTTTAATGATTCTCATAACAGAAGTAGGCCACAGAAACAGCAGATTGGGACATTCAGGACATGAATAGTAACTCAAAACCTCCCCTCATCATCAGTTATGAGGTTACATGTGTTTATGCACAGCCTGGTGGGAGACAGGTGAGTCCCACAGTGAAAAATAAAGCAGCAAAACCTGACTCATCTTTGCACTGCTGTGAAGTGGCGTGACAACAGGGTAGCTGTTGCTGAGAGGGCCTAATTGAAAATGCAGGGTTCACGGCATGTTTACAGACAAACTAGTTCATCAGCAGCAGGAACTGCAGATGATGTGGTTGAAAAATAATCATATTTAAAAGAAAATGAATAAAAAGAATTTAGCTGTGAACAAAATATGTGAAAGGTGGGGTATATAATATAAATAATATATGTAAAATCATATATTAATAGTAATATAGAGGGTATGTCATATAAATACATACATATTATCATACAATATATTTATATTTACACAAATAAATATTCAAATATAAATAAATTTTATTTTTATAATAAAAATAAATATCTATATTAATTATAGAAATGAAAATATTATTCATAGGGAATTTGTGCACGATATTGGAATTTTGGCCGATATCCGATATGACGATATTTTAAAACTCATGTGGCCCATAACCGATATCGATACCGATATTAAAGCTGAAAAATTAATGATGTAATATTCTTCCTTGTGCAAAATTTTAAAAATACCTCAACGTGTGTTATGTATAACAAGTCAAACTTAATGACACTTGTTCAAACAAAACTAATAGTATATAATAGAACAACCTGGATTTTCTTTCCCCTGAGGAAGAAAACAAACTATACACAAAAACAGGAGATAATTGGTAGGGATGGGAAAAAATACTGATACACTGAAATATTGCGATATTTTTCTACATGCTGATATCATATCCAAATTTAAAAATGCGGTATCGATCTATTTTACTAACAAAATCTCGCGAGATTTTGTTGTTCTGTTACAAAATCTTGCGAGTTTTCATGAAATCTCGGGAAATTTTGTGAGAACAATGAAATATCGCTAGATTTCGTAGGTAAAATAGATAAACATCGTGTTTTCAAATATCAATATGAAATCTGCAAATGAAAATATTGCAATATTACAGTGTATCAATGTTTTTTTCTAGCTCTAATATTTGGTTATTTGCACAAATAAGCGTGTATAAACTGTTCATACAGAACATCCTAAAAGAATCTGTCTTTAGAAGTTTTAAAGTCTGTAAAAAAAGAAGTTTTTGAAGAAGAAGTAGTAGTTTTGGGGTTTTTTTAGACTTTAGGAAGAGCGGCCTGATCGGTTAAATATCAGTTTAATATCGGTGGGGTGACCGATGTCCGATACTCAGTTTTAAGGCCGATATAGGCTGAGACAGACAGGGGACCGACTATATTATGCATCCCTAATATATATATATATATATATATATATATATATATATATATATATATATATAAAAAAAATTATAAAGAAAAAAAATACAAAACAAGAAATATTTTGGAATTTAAAATTATAAGGGTACGAACAAGAAGAAAGGGTTTTTGCATTTCTGTATGTGGAACACAATTGTGGAATAGTCTGAATACAGAGTTAAAAGAAAGTAAGAATATTCATCACTTTAAAAAACTATACAAACAATTGATTCTTATGAGGTACAGGAGAGAATAAGGTGGATAGGCATGTAAGAAGTGGTTTGTACTGTAGGTACTGTATATGAATGTGAAATGTCTACGTGTGTATTTGTGGAGAGCTGTTTGTGTTTGCTGACAACAAAAAGATAAATATATATAATCATATGCATATATTTTTTTCAGTTTATTTGGATTTTGGTTATTCTAATTGGAAAAAAATTATCATGGAGCAGAAGACTTCTATGTATATGGTTGTTTTTTTTTTTTTTTTCTTTTTTTAAAAAAGGGTGGGATTGAATAAGTTTTTATACTTCTTCCCATTCCTTTTCGTACATGAAATTGTTAAATGCACATTATTATTTTTTATTTCTTTACATATCCATTCAGTTTGTTTTTTTTTTTTTTTTGTTTTTGTTTTTTTTTTATTTTATCATTATCTATTGTATTGTACTTTTGGTGCATTTATTATATTGTTTTGGTTATTTTGTTTTGGTAATGTTTCTCGTTTGTTCATGTACGGAATGAAATAAAAAATGAAATGAAATGAAAATGAAATGAAATATATATACATATACATACACACATACACACAAATATGCAGACATCCTCAAAATTATTTATACCCTCCAATTAAAAAAGAAAAATAATCAGCTGTCAATAAAATAAAATGAAATTAACAAAAGTAACAATACATAAAAAAATCTCTGAAAATCATGGCATTGATTTGAATTGTGGTTGACATAAATACTAAAAACAGACTCACAAAAATAAAACAGGTAAACAAGCATGATGGGGATTCAAGACTAAAATGTTGTTGGGCAACACTGAGGCAATCAGTGCAATCAGGGGTTTTCTCTAATTTAAAAAGACTACTACAATTTTGATTGGTATTTTGGTCCAATGAGCAAGGTGATCTTATGTGTTTGGGACAATTTTGTTTGTTTGTTTTTTTCTAATTATTATTTCCAACAACAATTCACAAGCAATATCTTATTTCACTAAATCATAATTTTATAATTTTTTTATTTATTATTAGTTCCTTGTTTTTTTCACTACCATTGCCAATTTGGCCTTTTCTTTAATTGGAGGGTATCTATAGGGGTGTCCAATGTGTTGCCCAGGGGCCAAAACCAGCTAGCCAGAGTCTGGCAGGCGAATAGATTTGATAAGTTATCTTACTAAAATAAATTGTTTAAATAAAAGTAACTGCAACTCCTGCATGATGTTGAATTCATTTATATTTAAGCATAATACATTAATTGGGGAAAGACTTGTTAAACGCACTGCTCAGTGCTCACACAACATTAGGAATGTTCAATTTTCAGTGGGATTTATGGAAATGCTGGCTTCACAAAAATATTCCAGATTATAACCCAAAACGAGTTACACATTTCATAACCAAGCAGTTGGGATGCTGAAATAACCCAGCATTTTTTAGTGTGAAGTCAGTGTTGTCATGACTAGCAAAACATTGAACAACAGGTTGTTTTCTAAAATGATAGTTCATTAAACATAAACACTTTGATAATGTGCTTCTTAAAACGAAAATATTGGTGTTTTCATTGTTTACAAGTTATCATGCTGATATTTTCCTGGTCCGACCTACTTGAGATTAAATTGCGCTGTATGTGGCGCCTGAACTAAAATGAGTTTGACCCCCCTGGTGTGATCATGAACACTTGTGTATCACCGGGTTTGGGCTGCAGCTTTGCCACCATGAGAAAATGCTGCCACCATGAGTCTGTAAATGGCTTCCTCTCTCTCATTTTTATCAAGTAAACCAGACAACATATAAAAGGGGGACACACCCCCGTTAATATGCCAGGTGTTTGTGATCTTAAAAAATGAGACCACAGTAAATCATTTACAAATAATCATATTTAATATGATTAATCTTCTTTTCACCTGCCATCAACTAAAGAGACTTAAAAGTTCAGCTGTCCATGTAGGATTATCTTTTTTTACATTCATTCAGTTTCCTGTAACAGCAGATTGACAGAGAGCTTACAAAGCATCAGAGCAATCCCGTTGTAGAAACACTTCATTCAGGAGAAAATATAAACTTTCCCAGATTTGGATAAACTATGGTACTGTAGTGGAAATGTTATATGTTCATGACTTAAAGGCAGGGTGGATGATGTTTTCCAGGAGCATTTTTTTTTTTTTTACTATATTGCTTAAAATCTCCTTCACATCCCAACTGCAGACAATTAATGAAATGTTCTGACACAAAAATGCAAAAATTTAGTCACCTGTGGAACGGACAGGACTGAAAAAACCCAATCCAATTATCTTGAATGGCCCGTGCTTATTGACTGAATGATGACATGTCCATCAAACTCAAAGGTCGTTTCTTTCCCGCCCGCCGCACGCATGCTCGCTCACATGCTCGATCACAACTCTGCGAATGCTCGCTGACGTTAGGCTATCTGTGTAGCTGTTTTCTCTTAAAATGCACCAAAAAGAAAAAAAACAGATGTGGATCAAGTCATGGAGGTGTTGACGTTTGCAGTGCGGATGTTTCAGACCGCAGAAGGAGTTGGAGGTGAGCAAATTAACACTTAGCACACAACATGGTTCCTCTGTTTACTAGCAGGCTAACAGGTTATCCACTCGGCTGTTATCGGTTATCTTGGTTTGTAAACCATCGGCACACACGATCCTGTGCTCTGGAGCCGTGGTTTCGGGGGGCGTACCTTTTAAAATGTAACTGGCTCGAAAGGTTTTTCTAGGGATCCCCTACCCTGCCTTTAATCAATATTCATATATTGAATTGTGTTCAATCATTTATATGCATGTATTCAATATTATTGGTTCATGATTTCTTATGGTTATACATGAGTTTTAGGGATGCACAATATTGGAATTTTGGCCAATATCCGATATGCCGATATTTTAAAACTCATATAACCGATATCGACACCGATATCGAAGCTGAAAAAAATAAGCAGTCATTGCAAATAGCAGTTTTGATATCCGTTTCAGACACTTTGAAAAATAGGGGTGGGAAGAAAGATCTATACACTGAAATATCGCAATATTTTCAAATGCTGATATCAAATTAATTTTTAAAAATGCGATATCAAACTATTTTACTTACAAAATCTTGTGAGATTTCATCGTTCTGTTAAAAACAATCACAATATTTTGTGTATTCTCGCGAGATTTTGTTAATAAAATAGATCAATACTGTGTTTTTAAATGTCAATATGATATCAGCATATGAAAATATCGCAACATTTTTGTAAATTCTCGCAAGATTTTTTACCAGAACGATGAAATATTGCGAGATTTTGTTAGTAAAATAGATCGATGCCGCGTTTTTAAATGTCAATATAATATTATCATATGAAAATATTGTAATATTTCAGTGTATTGATATTCATATATATATATATATATATATATATATATACATGGATAAGATAAGATAAGATAAGATAAGATAAGATAAGATAAGATAAGATAAGATAAGATAAGATAAGATAAGATAAGATAAGATAAGATAAGATAAGATAAGATAAGATAAGATAAGATAAGATAAGATAAGATAAGATAAGATAAGATATGATAAGATAAGATAAGATAGATATTTTTTTTTTTTTTTTTTTATATATATATATTTTTTCTGCATACCTCAACAATTTACAGTTAGTTGCTCCTTCCATACTTTGAAAACTGTTTGTTTTAATCATTTCATTACAGAACTGTGTCTCATTCTGACACCAGTACAGAGTTTACTACTGTTTTGGATGTACTGTGGAGTTGAGAAGAAATTAATTAAGTGCAAGTGTTGATACAAAAACACCCACTATCAGATTTGTATCTTGACCTTTTAAGGGGTCAAAACAACAAGGCTTATTTTTTCATATGTTGAAATGACAGTTATTATTAAAAGCTGAGAGTAAACAACAAAAAAATCAGTGCAACAAACAGTGCTTTGATGTTCACTGGAAAACTAATTCATCATGCACAGTGGCAGAGCTTTGATCAATGTGATCATATGACGTAGACTTATATAAAATATAAGCTTGTGTCCTTGCTGCTGCCGCTCCTGGTGGTACTGGTTTTAGTTTCTCTACTTTCATATAAAGGTAGAGCGGATAAATGTGAGGAGCTGTGAGGTTATTAGCAGGAGAAGCGAGCAAACAGGCGGCAGCCACTTAAAGCCTACAGTGTAAGAACAACTGGTGTCATGCTCTGCAAAGCTAAGTTTGTTGTGTTTGCAATCAACAGGTTCAGATCGTTATCACAGGTGTCTGATAGCAGTTCAGAGAGAACTTGAGTGTCATTGAAGGAACACTTGCTCTGAAATTAAGTGGGTGTTGGAGCTGTTGCAGAGGGTAAACGTCACATTTCCTCCCCCTAATTTAATTTAATTTAATTTCTAGGAGCTCCTCTTTTGTGTACTCCATCTCAAATAGCTAGGATGGCCAATAAAATTCAAACACTTCACCAAAATAGAAGAAAAAAAAAAAGAAATAGCTCAACATTCAGCGTAAGTATGAACATTTGCCATCACTGATAAATATATTGGTTTATAATGCTGAAATAAATGGTCAGCGCTGCTAAGAATTGGTGTTATTTCTTTTCAGTTAACATCATTTTCTGCCCCAATGAACACATTCAAAGAAGGCGCTGAAGGGAAGACACGACTGAGACTGGAAGAAATGAAAAAACGGGAAAAAAAACAATCTCCGCGAGCATCCTTTTTCCATTATATTGTTAGACTCATAATAACTACATGAGCCTGTCAGCTGCAAATAAACTGCATCTTTACTTTATTGTCCAGCAAATGATGACATCACTATTTAAGAGTTTGCAGGTCATCATCTTGATGCTCAGCTACAGAGATTTAGGTGCATAAACTATTAAATGTCGTTCAAAATATATAATTTGCATAATATTAGTGTGAAGCCTAAAGCTTAGAAATATTGTGCAACTATACTTTTAGATTTCAGATATTTTTGTCAAAATGACTACACCTTGAAGTGTCCTGCACAGAGCATTAAAAAAAGATTTTTTTTTTATAAGAGGGAATAATTTCGTAATAATAAAAAGGAAGAAATATGCTGCAGTCAAGTCACACTTCTATTAAGTTCATTTCACCAACCAGAGAGCTGATGATCACATGCATGACCTGTATAATATTGCCTCTACAGCATAGACCTCATCAGAGATTTACTAAGATTCATCCATTCTGCTTTGAGGCAGACACATTAGCATCATCGATGATGCAGAAATGTAGCATTTGGGTGCAAAGCCTTTAATAATTGATGCACCTAAATCTCTGTGGCTGAGCTTTAAGATGATGACCTGAAAACTCTTCAACATCGATGTCACAATTTAAAAAGGTGCATAAAAGTGCAGTCTGTTATGACAGGCTTATGTAATTATGAGTGCAACTAAATAATGGAAAAAGAATGTCCACAGAAATGTCAACAAACATCTTTTTTTAATTGGCAATTTTCAAACTTTTCATTAAGTAATTTTTTGGCAAACTTCCTGCTGTAATGATTTAACACAGTGAAATCAGCACAAATGTCAACACTACAATCCCATTTCCAGAAAAGTAATTACATTTTTTTGCAAATGCAGTAAAAACTGAAACTGTCATTTTTTTTTTAAACTTATTCAGCTTTTATTTAACAGATAAGAGGAGGTTATTTTTTTAGTGTCTTTACGACCAGCTTCAGTGCATTTAAGATAATTCTTAAAATCTAATTTATCGTGGTAAATTGACGTGGTTGGACGCTTGTTTATCCGTTTTATCAGTCATGGTTTAAAATGAACTTGAATCATTTGTAAACTGATGATGTCATTCTCACTGGATACGAGACGTCTGCTGCTCAAGTCTGTTGTTGTCTGATGCTTCTCACAGACACGCATGTTAACTTTTTTTTTAAAAATCTATACCGATAACCGATAAATTCCAGCTCCAAAAGGCCGATACTGATAACTGATGACACACACCCATATTATCGGCCGATATCAGAAAATATCTGTACCGGTTTTTCGGACTGATATTTTTACTAACGAAAACTTGGGAAATTTGGTAACGGAACAACAGGATCTCGCGAGATCTTGTTCCATTAGCAGCGGTCCAGCATGTAGAAAAGTCACTGTTAACTTGGAAGAACTTCATATCCCAGCATTCCTTTCAGAGTCATGTGACTATGGTGCAGCTGCTGCTGCTACAGACTGAAGCTGCTTATAATGTGTCTGGTTTTAAGTTGTTGCTTAAGTTACCAAGTTGTCAGAAACATTATAATTAGCCACATGCTGGCTAATACCTGCTAGTATCTGATATCTGGCAGCCAGATGTCCAAAATGAACTCCTCTGGCTGAGTAAAGGATATTTTGGGATCTTTTCTCTTGCAGCAGAATATAGTTGTTTTTTTCAAAATACGAGAGATACAACCTCACAGTTGTCTGTATATATCGGTAGATATTGGATATCGGAATTTAAGAGTTTGACAATATCAGATATCGTAAAAGAGCCAATATCGAACATTCCTAACACATACATATCTAATCATATCGAATCAAAAATTGCAACTGTGTAGGGTACGTTGTGTCTAAAATAAGAATGGATAGTAGCAGCAGCTTTCTTTCCCCAATCGCAATATCTCAACGAGAAAAGCTTAAAACTGGGATTTTCAACTTTTACATGTCCGATCTCAAAAACAAAAGAAAAAAGCTTTCTTTTGAGGTTAAAGCCAAATTACGCTAAAATAACCTATTGAGTTTAAATAATTTGCCCCCACCCCAGTTTAAAGATCCATCTGCACCACTAAATATATATGTTCTTTATATGTTCATTCGGTCTGGTCATGTCCAGCTTATGATAACAAATGTCTCTTTGATTTCCCCATACAGACTTCTGCATCCATGGTAGCTTTACATATATGCAAGTCATCCATGCCATGGACTCATTTCCATCACAGATGCTGGCTTTTGCCTCCGATGACACCCTGGATGGTCTCTCTCATCTTTAGAACCAAAGTACCAGAAGAAATAGGGACGACATGTCCACTGTTGTTCTTTTAATCCGGGCTGAGTTTTGTGTCTGAGAACAAGCAGCGTTTCTACAGAGAGATGACACAAGCTTCCTTCCCCACGTTATCATCTCAGGTTACATTTCTGGATGCAGCAGAGACTGTTGAATGAAAACCCTTTATCAAGGAATTCCTGAGTCCACATGGCTGTACTGAGCTTTGTGGCATGATGGTTTTCAATGCAGTGCTGCCTGAGAGTTACATCATGTTTCTATCAGAACTTTGACTGTGCTCTTCCACATCCGACTGCAGATGTGACACTGGTGGACTGGAGTCTCAGTTCACTTGATTGCACGAGGACCCACATCGTAACTTTTAGACCTTAAAAACATGCGTTTCTGATGCGTTTTGATGGCACAACATTCACTATGCGCATTTTTGAGCTGTCACTGCCCAGCGGCGTCCCAAGGCTCAGAAACTGCACGATGTAACCTTTGCCTCCGGGGCACAGCCATGACGTTGTAGCCAAATACTGGTTGTACACCGTGTCACTTACCAGCAAATCGATATGAACCAGATATGGACACAGCGGGTGTTTGAACGTGCATCATGTTGGATTCAGAAAAGAAACATTACCGGAGGAAGAGAGGAAAAGAAAGAGAGGAACGGACAGAACAAGGTTTTATTTAGTCAGGTGCTCGCTCTTTGTTTAATCACTTTTTCTTGTTTTTTGTGCATCTACTCGTGAGTTAAAATATATAAACGTCTTGTCATCTATGTATCGAGTGAGATTCTTTCTCAGCTGATGACTTGGTGTCTGTGCCGCAGGTTAGGAAATTAATGCTGACGTTTCAGAGTTACCCCAGCTTTACACCAGGTCAGTGAGCGCCACGCCACGCGCACCAAATGACGCCTGTTGTAGTCAATGGTTTGATGTATATCGAGCATGCTGCAACGTGTGAGCAGTCTGTCATCGCTTCAGCCCGTCACCGCCCGCTAAAGATATGCACCCGCTCTAATTCTGACAGAGCACGCACCGACACAGAGTAAACTTCAGTCGTTCAGATCGGACCAGACAGGAAGTCAGACACGGGATTCAGTGTAAAACATCCGGTAATTTCCTTAACAAAAGCCAGGGTGCAGATTTTAAACTGCTGAACTATCTGAACGAGACATCGTCTTTGTGGACACAAAGTGTCAGTGAAATAAGAACCATTTGTAAACTAATATTTAAAGACCTATTCTGAATTATGTGTTTCTTACAATCGGTGCCTTTTTTATGTAAAAAAAAAATGCATGATTTAAAGCCAGAGTTGGTAATCCTGCTGAGAAACACTTTTTGTTATACTGGGTGAAATGGTCCTTCCATCCTGACAGTAATCAACATCATGTATTCATAAAAAAGAAGGAAAAAAGTCAGACCTCTGTGAGAGCTGCAGTTCTATAAAAACTCTGTACAACCCCTGGCGTTCACACTAAAAGGCAGGAATTGGTCATTTGCATCTTATAGAAAGTTGCAAATTTCTATTTGCAACTTTCTATAAGTTGCAAATAGAAATTTGCAACTTATAAAAAGTGCAAATTTCGCTGCTCACTGCACCAAAAAACCAAACCAAAACAACATATAAGGACTAAGTCTCAGAGGCGTTGACATTTGCAGTGTGGACTTTTTACACTGCAGAAGGAGTTGGAGGTGAGTGGATTAAAGCTTTTAGAAACGTGGTTTGTCAGCTGTTTACTATCAAGCTAACGAGCTGCTGTCCACTCAGCTGTTATCGTTAACCTGCTCATAAAACATCTGCGCCTGAAGGCGTGGTTTCAGGTGGTGACTTTTTTTTAAACTGTGGCATGCTCAAATCATTTTTCCAACATTGCCAACCCTAGCTTTAACAATGTAAAAAAATTGGACTGTTCAGTTGGACATTAGAAAAACTAGGGCCATGTTTTTATCTTCAGTTTTCAGTTATAACTGAATAAATTGTCAATATTTCATTGTTTTACGCACCATCTTGGTGTTAAATTGATGTCAAATAATAGGAACGTAATTTTCAAAAATTCAAAAACGGAAAAACACAGTAATGGGTAAACAATAACAGAATTTTAGAAAGAATAAAACGCATTTTATAGGGCTCTAGAAATAGGATTCTTTTCTTTTATGGTTATTTAACCCTGTTTCATGCCACAGTTGTCATTATTTAATTCACTCATTATTTGGAGGTTCTAGCTTCTCACATCTGAACATTTGAGGCTTCTAATAAATGCTACTAGCCCAGATTCAAAGCATACAGTTGTTCTTGAAAGTTTACATACCCTCCAATTAAAGACAGAAAAAAAATCAAGCTGCCAGTGAGATGAGTTGAAATTGACAAAAGTAATAAATAAAAAAAAGTGTGAACCTCAAAACATTGATTTTATATTGTGGTTCAACAGAAATATATATATATAAAAAAATAAAACAAGTAAACAAGCATGACGGGGCTCCTCAGCTAAAATTTTGTTGAGCAACACTATGAGACACTGTAATCAGGTGTTTTCTGTCACGTCCAGTCAGACATCTGCACCTATTGACAGGTATTTTGACTCACTGTTCATGGGGAAGGTGCTTTCATTTGCGTGGAAAAACTTTTTAAAAAATGCATACATATTTTATTTTCAAACAAAAATTCAAAATCAATATTTTATTTTACTAAATAATAATTTATTAAATTTGTATTTATTATTACTTTTCCCAGTTACCTGTTATTTGAATTAATATTGTGAATTTAGCCTTTTCTTTAATGGGAGGGTATCTAAACTTTCAAGCACAACTGTATGTAAAAATCAGCTTTCTATGTGGAAATGATAACTGTATTCTATTGTTCTCTTTCCCACCTCTTATCTATCTTATAATGGCTTAACTAAAAGAAGACTGATAACAAATAAATAACAGTACACCTGATTCACTGCAGCAGCTTGGTATTAACCGTGAGAGTGTGTTACCTGGCAGGGAGGCGAGGGCTCTCTCGGCAGTCTGTCGCAGCGTTTCTCCCTCCTTCCAGGGAGCCTGAGGCAGCAGCCACAGCTTCTCGCCACCCACCTGCTGCTCGGCTAGAAGAACGAGCGAATCAGCCAGGCAGCGCTCCGCAGAGGTCAGGTCCTTATCTATGTCAGCTGAGCGGGACAAAGGGAAAAAGACGGGAGACGGGACTGTCAGCTGCGTCTGCGCTAACTTTGAAAATGTCACGGGGAGAAACGTGGAAATCGAGAGCTCTGCAGCCGAGATTGTGAATGTCAAATGTCCCCACCTCCCTGATAATCTTATTTCAACCTAGATCTTTGAAATATCTATTAATGGCCTCATTTATTTATATTCTTCTTATCTTATTTACAATCACAAACAATTTAGGATGAAACCTGCATTTGTAATAGAGTAAACCTTCGTATTGCATCCAGTCATTTTCCACACCATCCTACGCTCACCTTTAACCCTCGGTGCTGGCTCGAACTTCTTCAACTTCTGTTCCCATGTGTCCTCCAAGTCCTGAGCCAACATGATCTCCTGGTCGCCGTGGCTCTCCTCCTCATCCGAGTCATAGTCGTCAGACTGCTTACGGCTCATCCTCTCCGCATCCTCCAACAGCCGCAGCTCGTGGTCCGACAGCACGCTTTTCTCCAGCTCCATCTGAAACCAAGTCAGAGTGCGTCTCGCTCTCAAAGATGTCCTCAGATCTGGGGACTGCTGTTGAGTTATGGGCTTATTGTGGTGGACCACCAGTATGGCTGACAACAAGGGATGCACGATACTGGAATTTTGGCCGATATCCAATATGCCGATATTTTAAAACTCATGTGGCTGATAACCGATATCGATACCGATATTAAAGCTGAAAAAAATAAAAAGTCATGGCAAATAGCGGTTTCAGTTATCCGTTTCCGACATTTTAAAAAATGAGAGTGGGGAAAAAATATCGATACACTGAAATATCGCGATATTTTCATATGCCAATACCAAATCGATATTTTAAAATGTGGTATCGATCCATTTTACTTAGAAAATCTTGTGAGATTTCATGATTCTGTCACAAACTCTCACGATATTTTGTGAATTCTCGTGATATTTCGTTAGTAAAATAGATTAACACCGCGTTTTCAAATGTCAATATATCAGCATATGAAAATATTGCGAAATTTTCGTGAATTCTTGCCAGATTTCGTAAGACAACGATTAAATATCACGAGATTTCGTGAGTAAAATAGATCAATACCATGTTTTTAAATGTCAATATGATATCAGCATATGAATATATTGCGATATTTCAGTGTATCGATATTTATTACCACCCCTAGTCTTTAGAACTTTTAAAGTCTGTAAAAAAGTTTTTGAAGAAGAAGAAGACGTTTTGGGGGGTTTTTTAGACTTTAGAAACAGCAGGCTGATTGGTTAAATATCGGTGGGGTGGCCGATGTCCGATACTCAGTTTTAAGGCCGATACCGATAGGGGGCCGATCATATTGTGCATTCCTACTGACAACACCACCTCATCCTACACCAGAAACACAACCAAACATCATGGTGACAAAAAATATTAAGCAACATGATGCAAGCTGATCAACCTTGATTTATCCAAATGAGATCAAGAGTCAAACTATCTATTGGTCTCAAATGGGAAAACTTTGTCTTGCTGCACAAACAATACAAATACATACAGCCATCCTCTAAATTATAAAAAAATAAAGATCAATATATTTTGAAAGACATATGGAATTGAATCATATCAAATATGTTAACATTGTTCAATATTTGATGTTTGTTTTGTCTTTATATATAAATGCTGCCCTTACTAAGGTTTGTCATATTCAAGTCTTTTGTAATGTTCCTTATTTGCATTCATGAATTTGTTATACACTATTTAGATGCACCGATCCAGTTTTTTGCCGATCCAATTCGATACCGATACCTGGGCTGAGCGTATCGGCCGATACCCAATACCAATCCGATACTACTCTTGAATGAATGAGCCATATGAGTGAAGGAATCAGCCTTGACATAAAGATTTAGTCTTGTCATTAAAAAAAGGTAACAAATAAATACAGATATAATTGTACTTATTATTCATTAACAAATTAAGTGTACATTTACTATGATATTAATAAAAAAATAATTAAATTCTATTGTTCTTTGAACAGCTGAGCATTATTTCACACAGCCAGTTTAAATAAAACGACTTGTGACATCATATTTGGCTTTGACTGAGACTAAACATTTGCTCTCACTTTGCGATGAGAATATCGGGATACATATCGTATATAGTATCCAGGCTAAATACATCGAGATATGTTGAACTCTGCTACATTAAACAAAGTCGCAAGCATTATTATTATTATTATGTTTTCCTTCTTTAAATATCAGTATATGTGTCTTACAATTTGTCTCAAAGCCATCAAACGTTAAAACCTGCTTTTTATTTTCCCAAAGACATAGTACTTACTGTATCCTGCTTTATGCGTTATATTTTTGCCAGAGAAAGCAGAAAACATAACAATCTGTCAACACAAACTCAACTCCTGACCTACACCATTACAGCACCACCTTATTTTGCTATATTAAGTCTACCGATCATCTTCCAGAGACGTTTTTGTCTTTAATTTAGTCAGAAATCACCTGCTGCAGCATGTGCTTGAACTGCTGCTCTATGGGGCTGCTGTCGGCTGAGATGACCGGGAGCCTCTGCAAGCACACCGCCGCTGCCAAAGCCCAAGGACTGCTCGCTCTCTCTGGGACCAGTTTAGGCTCACGAGCCGCCCGACAAGCAGAGCCGATCGTAAACTGGCGACATCCCACATTCCGGACTGGTGTCCTGCTTGAACAAGACAAAAACTGTAACAAGGACCGACTTGCCATCCTTCTACAGGGCGCAGCCATCTCCTTGTGTTGCGTTCAACGTACATGAAAAATATACCACACATCAAAACAGGCTGAGAGTAAGATTCGCGAATTCAATCATTTGAAAAAAAATTAAATAAGAAAAATATTCTTAATAATATAAGTAAAAAGTTTTGCAAGTCATATTTAATATAAAGCAGAGCAATTGTTACTTTAGGATTCAAACAAAAAAAAAGTGCTACTTTTCGGACCTTTTTGAAATCACTTGAACGCTACATTTTCTACAGACTACCCACAATTCAGTGCAGAAAAACGGACAATCTATTCTATCAAAAGTGGGTGTACCACCTTACTTTAGCCAAAAGTAAATAATTAAGTAAATAATATTGTAAGCTGAAAAACCAAAAAATATTTAGTTTTATTTAATAATATCTCATGTTTTCTTTCATTCAGGAGGGATGTATAAATAATTAATCTTAACAGTCAATATTTTGTCACCGCTCCACCCCTCTAAATATTAGTAGTGTAGTCCAGGCTCACAGCTCCTTCAATGTCACGTTTGTTGTTTATAAAACTGCACAGGCTAATGGTGAATTTACAAATGACACGATAAAACATGTATAAATTCAGCTGTATATTAGTTAGCTCCGTGGGCAACGCTTGCCGGCAGCTGGTTACCTCAGTAAATCCAACAGGCATCTCTCTGTAAGTGTTTTATGGGTTACATGTCTTGTTGGCTAACGGCTAGCTCTGATGAAGTTTACTGCATTTGAATGCGTATTTGTCACAAAAAACCACAGCGAATACAAAAAATAATAATTTAATGGACTGGTTTGTCTGTTTACTGAGTTAAATCCTGACATTAAACGTGTTTAGGTGTGGAAGCAGAGGACTCCCGTTGCAGCGGGCAGTATGTAGCAGTGCTGTCCGACACCAGGAGGCAGAAGCATCCGAGGCAAACTCTGGAAAAGACTTCAGGTCAGACACGTCTGTCCTTTCCCCTGCTCGTACATTATTAACATCATTATACTTTTTTTTTGGTATATAAATTAAATGTTTGTACTTCTTCCCATTTCTTTTTAAACATGAAATATGATTGTACAGTAGGCTTAGATTGTTGCTTATTGCTTTGTTTTTCTCCTTATGTTGTTGTTGTGTTTAATATGTTTGAGAAAAAAATAGATGATAAAAATGTTTATCTTAAATCTTAATCCTTCAGCCATTTCCCCCTCTGCCGGGTCAGGACAGTGCACTGAGATGGGCTGGGAAGAAGTTTGAGGAGTTGCCTATTGTCCACATTAAAGCCACATACAACAAGTAAGTGAGACAACCATCTAATCATACAAAGTGAAATATTGCAGCTTTAAGTTTTCCCAGCTAAACTGGGCTTTGGGTGCAAATTTGGTTGGTGATAGGTAGGGCTGTAATGGTGCACAAAAAAAATGGTTCGGTATGCACCTCTGTATACAAGTCACGGTTCACTAATGGAAAAAACTACAAATATATTTTATTAACAAGTTAACTGAAATTTAACATCAAAGCTGTTTGTTTTGTTTTAGGTTTTTTTGCATATTGTTGGAATGAGAACAATTAATCATAAACAAAGAAAATATTTTAAATAAAGTCCTGCTGTTTGTTTTGTACACTTAAATGAAAAAGTGAAAAAAAACATGCTTTCACATCTGTGACACCGTCAGAGTTTTAAGAGGAGCATTTGTAACAGAAACGGCTCCACTTTAATTTCACTCATCCTCATCACAAAAGTAAACATCACAGCAAGTTACTCTGTTGGCCAGATTTCCTGGATAAAAAATAAATGAGTAAATAAGTAACATACTGCTGTTTTTACACTTGTTTGCGCTAAATTAGTCTGTTTTCTAGTGGTACCGGTAACATTCAGACTTGTGTGGTGTCCCTTTAGATGCGTTATAACATTGGAAGGAGTACATACCCGACCGAGTCGGCTTTTTTTTCCGCTCCTCCCTTTTTCGTCAACACCCGGGTGCCTCCAGACAGGAGACGTGAGGCTTGGCGGTGCTTCCTGTAGCTCAACTAGCTTACATGCCATGTTGTTGTAAGTTGTTAGAAATACGATGGTAAGAGTGTTGCACCAACTGGAGGCAAAATTTAACTGGTCCATGACTCAGTTATGTCCGATGGCATGCAAAAACCTTCGTGAAACAAAAAAGAGCCAAATAAACAAATCTTGCGCCCATCAGTTCAATACAGGGTCGTGCCGAACCGAGAGAAGTGTACCAATCAAATCGACACAACCACACACCGTTACAGCCCTAGTTTTAGGGCCTTTTTAAAGCAGGGAAACATCTTTTCTTAAACTTGGCAGCTTATTTACACATGACAGCACATGTCGCTTTGTTTGACTGTTGTGTCAGGGTAACACTGTAAATGCCCATATCTGAGGAGCAAATCACCCATTACACTGTTCTGTCCCACGCCAGCACACACATCCAGCTAACAGACAGCACAGGACAGTCTCTTGTGAGGACGTCCTGTGGGACTGAAGGCTTCAAGAACATCAAGAAGTCGACGCCCATCGCTGCTCAGACTGCTGGCATCTCTGCTGCATCTGTGAGTGTGACGCTCGTGTTTCGTCTTGCTCAGGATCATTAGGCCTGTTTTACTGTAGGATTTGTCAGAAAGGACAATGTCTCCAGTGGCCAGGATGTAGGACTTATCATTGATCTGATTTATCAAAGCTGCAGGCTGACTGAAGAGAGACTTTCCTCAGTGCATCTGGCCCCTGGAGCTGAACTGGAGCTCTGTTTTTTGTGATAATGTGGTTCATGTCTTTTTCCTGCTGCCTTTAGTTTTATATTTGATTTGTTAACATTTCATATTGTACAGATATCTTTACAAAAATAAGTAGATCTTTTATTTAAAGTACTGTTGATATAATTGCATCCGTGTGTTGATTGTCAGGCCGATTCTGCTGTTTGTGTTTTTGTCCTGACAGAAAGCCACAGCAAAGGGAGTCACGTTTGTCCGTGTTGTGGTGAAAGGTCTCGGTCCTGGACGTTTGGTGAGTGGATTCTTTACCGTTGCTGTTGTTGCACTTTGACATTTACCTTTCAGTTTTCCAGCTCAAATCACCCCCATGTCGTGTTTGTGTATTTTGAAGTTCTCAGATTCATTTAAGGATGAAAGGCCTATTAAAGCAGCTCATTTGAATAAATAGAACCAGAAATTTGTGGTATTGTATTCTGATAAATGACTAAGTTTATTGATTATTTGAAAATAAATTAGCTGTTTGTTACAGCTGTACATGACATGGTTGTATATTTAGGCCACTTTTTCCTTTCCTTGTTCATTATATTTGCCAATTTGGCCTCTTATCGGCAAGCACCAACAAGTCTATGCATCCCATTAAGATTCAGCTTTTTATATGCATTTCGATAAGCACTTAATCCTTTCCTATATACTATTTAAACATTTTTAGTTTTTCATATTTGTGTTTCTACCCATTCCCTTCAACCTCATTCAAACAATGCAAAGGAAAAACATAAATTAGAGCAAAAGAAAATAAATTATCTTTGCTATCGATTAACTTCTCAGTTACATTAACTTTATCTGAAAATACCAAAAAAAAGGCTGACTTATTGATTAATTTCTTAAATCCCAGCCAGAAATTTAATAGATTTTCTGAACAGCAGCCAGGTTTTATGAAAAGTCTCTGCGGGAACTTCACATGACTGCTTCCAGCCGACAACAGAGAGTCATGAATCCATTTATAGTATTTCAGGTGGGCGAGAGATGGCGTGCCCATTTGTGACAGAGAAGCCTCTCAGTGAACAGGAGATTGATGCAGTCAGTTCTTTTGCAGCCTTTGGTCGGGATTTGGATTCACTGTTCTGCGTCAAATATTTCAGTCCTATAAACTGATAGTTGTGAGGATTGGGGATGCACGATATTGGAATTTGCTTAATTTTGCTTAATTTTCCTGAAAAAAAAGACAAAATTCACATTAGCATAATATAATATAAAAATGTCCCTGTCACTGTATATGCAGTAAGACTAAGATAAGTGTAGTGACTTATTAAGTAATTATGTCATTTTTTTCCTGTTTTGAATCTCAGTATTTGTTTTAAAAATAAAGATCAACTGACAAGGGTATCTGCAGTTTCTTTTATCTTTGCTAATCATCATTATGATCACACTCACAATGTCAGCAAGTTCACATGAGCAGCAACATAACGGCGTGCAGCATTAGTTCAGTCCACCTCCTACATAACGTCAGTCATGGAAGCAAACGTGAGGATGTAAAGGGCAGAATCACTGTAAAGCCCCGTTCATACCCTACGATAAATACGGATACGGACGCGTTCCTCCGTATCCGGAGGTTAAGGCTACAGTATACTTCTCCGTCAGAAGCAGCTTTAAATGATGCACGTTGTTACTGTGAGTTGCGGTACTTTCAACCTGGCGATGAAGCCGCTGGTGATTGAAGTATAAGAAGTTTGTGATGGTGAGTGACTAACCACACCATCATGAACGCGTTCCGTGTTAATGTTTGAACCATATGTTTAGAAGAAAATTAAACTACTGAAGGAGCTGCAAAAGCCTTTCTGGGAGGTTACGCTTCAGTGCTCCTTTATTGCAATAGTGCTGCTGTGGAACGATATTTTCATTCTGCAGAGCTGACAGAGTACGATGGTATGTGGTTCCATTATCAGCACAGTAGGTGCTGAACGCCACGGCTTCCGTAGTGTTGTGAACATGCATTGGCGCACATTGCGGAAGTAAGATTTTCTACTGTTTAGGCTATAAAAATATACTAAATGATGTCGTTTGAAGTAAATTCTGGGCGCTACCCACTCAGGACACTTGGATTACATTGGATGAGCAGTATGGAGGAATATTGCCAAGTTTTTGTGGACTTTTATGGACCTTTTTGTTTCGAGCGCCGGCAAACTCCATTATATGAAAGTTGGTGGATAACTCAGAGTAATTACATGAAAGCAAAACTTGTTTTACATCCTGTGACAGTGACCCTGTCGTCTTATTGATCTCAGTGTGGATGATCAGCACCAGCAAACCTGTCGCCAATTAATTTCCCTCATTTATAACGAAGATAATTAAAGGAGCCAGACAGTTGCCTTTATTAATGACTAAATGTGTCTTTGTGTTGCGCAGTCTGCAATCAAAGGCTTGACGATGGGAGGCCTGGAGGTGGTATCGATCACTGACAACACCCCCGTGCCACACAATGGATGTCGCCCACGTAAAGCCAGAAGGATATGATGTGTGAGTGCCAGGATGCCTGGCAACAGGAGGAGACTGTTGAGATGAATTATGCTAATAAAGTGTTGTGTTGTGTAACTTCTCTGGCTCAGAGCTGATCTTATGTAATGCATTTTGGGAGGATAATTACAGATGGAGTTATTAATGAGCAGAGAGCAGGTGTCCAAGTCATCTGCTGCTAATGTTGACACATGAATAGGCCTCGGATTTTCATCTGGGCCACTGTTTGAAGAACACACAAAAAAAACAGCGGAGTTTAAAAGTAAAGAGCGAGAGGCTTCACACAAACGGCACCAAAGATATCCACTGATATTTTTATACTCAATTCTTTCTTTTTTTTTATTCTATGACAAAGCAAGATGGTTTGAGGTCATTTGTAGATTTTTTTTTTTTAATTAATTTTCTTTAAAGAAACTTTGGTATTGAAGTTCCATTCATATTTAGACCCATACCTGAACAGAAATATCAGTTAAAAGCTTGGTACATGTTTCCCTTGGGGTTTTCTCTAAAGGTGATAAACTCTGGTCCTCAAGGGCTGCTATGCAACAGGTTTTTGTTGTTTCCCTGCTCCAACACACCAGACTGAAATTAATGGGTCATTATGAAGAAGCTGACAAAAAGCTGTTGTATCAATTTGCTTTAAAAAGCAGCTGAAGACATTTTTATTCAGGAAAGCTTTTGGCCGATTGGTTGAAACTAGTGTCATTTTATATTCTTTTTTTTTTTTTTACCTCTTATTCTGCACAGCACTGGGTGATTTTTATCTGTAAAAAATGCCTCATAAATAAATTTTTGCTCACTAGGACAGCAGCCTTTAAGGGCCGCCTCTGTTCTAGGCAGAAATGTTGAAGCTCAACTAGTTTGCATAGACGACTGAAATCCTAAGCCCTCTGCAGTGTATTTTTTCACTTATTTAGAAATGAAATTAAAAGCAAACGCTCACATTTACTGAACAAAAAAAACATTGTAATCAAATCAAACTTTATTTATACAGCACTTTTTATGCATAAAACAATAGGAGTGCTTCACATAATAAAACAATATACATCAAAATGCGATGGATAAAAAGAAAAGAGACTCAAGCATAACACATCCATCATTATCTCACACCCACCCATGACCCATTAGCCCCTTCAAAAAACCACCCTCTTACAGAAGACGACAGTTAAAGGAGTGATGACATAGCAGTTAAAAACTAGTTTATGTTGTTGGCATTACTTTATATGTAAATACTCCAAAGAAAAAAACGGCATTTTTTACAGCGGAGTATTGTCTTGAAACGCCAGACCTCACTTCCTCAGTAATACAGTTGGGTCCGGTGATGATATGGAGCTTTACCCGGAGACCACATTGACTTCATTTTGATTGGCTACACCTTATTTGGCTATGACCTTATTTGGAGAATCTAGGTCAAGCTGCCGTCGGAGTTTGCTAAAGGCTAACTGCTAGCAACATGGGCACTTCAGACAGTGTGAGCAACGTTTATCAGACAAGACAGCATTTAGAAAATAAATAAACTTACAGGTATTGACAAGGTTGTGGCCCCCTCCCTCAGTGTTGCTGCAGAAGTTTTCTTTTAAATCCATTTGTTTGAAAATCCAGACCTGACTGCACAGAAGTTACTACTAGCTCCATACACATAGCTGAATCAGACAGGGAGGGGGGGGGGGGGGGGAGCGGACGGTGCATAAACCGTTAGGAGAGAAAGAGAGAGGGGGGGGGGGGGGGGGCGCTGTTTACTTGATAGTGTGCTCTTATTGGAGCAATTAAATTACGTAGAATGATAGAACTACGTAGAATGATAGCCTGCTGTCTGATTCAACTGTTTCTGAGCAGAGAGACAAAGCTGACAGACCATAAACTGGAACTTTGATTCTCACTCTGGACATTCACATGGCCTCATCAGTGCACAATAGATCATATTATACACCCAAAACCCCAGAAAAGTGAAATTTGATGTCATGGCACCTTTAAAAGAAAGAATCCAGGTGATGAAACGATATCCAAGAGGTCCATCTGCCCCTAGAGCCACCCTCACCCACAGCCATCCAGGCCACCACCACCACGGGAGCTTACCAAGTCCAGGTGGACAGCCCCCACATCACCACCATAAGGCTGCACGCTGGGTCCCGATCACCCAAACCAAGACAGTCACCACGACAGCAAACACAGTCAAAGCAGGGGGAGCTCCGAGGGAGAGGAACCCCATGAGGACAACACTGGAGTGATAACAAGAGTGTGGTATCGCAGATATCAAAATGTATAAAACGGTGTTGTTTACCTATGTTTTAGGTTACCTTCATAAATCCTCAATCACCATTGGCTGATGATGTTATAGTTCAGAGCCTTTTGAGCCCAGCAGAGGGTGGACCACGTCAGACAATTGCTTAAAGGGGAAGTTCAGAATTTTTGACATAGGTCCTCATTTACAAGTGAGCCAGAATACTACTTAAAGACAGTTTTGACATATTTCATCCCATTATTCTCATTCCAGAAGGTTGCTGATGCTAATGCTAGTGGAAGTCAATAGGAATCTGCTAGCCTGTCATTAAAACCAATCTTATCCACTCCACAGAAGATCCGAGGCAAATCAGCAAGCCTATCTGTGTAAATGCCATGCTTAAACTAGTAAACTCGTGTTAAAACAGTTAAAACTAGCCTTGTATGACAAATTTTGCATTACATATTGAGGAACTAGTTTCTTACCAGCTTACTACCTTTGCCAGTGTATTTCTGGTCATAGAGACATGGTGACAGTTGGTTTGATGAAAAAAAAGTTTGAAATTGTCTTCAAAATCGGACATATCCTCATGCCTTTCAGATGCGGCTGTATTTTAGACTGTATATTTGTGTTATCAGATTCCTTCATGCACGTAGCAGCAGATGACATCACTCTGCTGCCAAATACAGGAAGCGAAAATGTCTGTGAATAAGGACGAATCACCACAAAAAAGACACTTCGAGCTCACAGGGGGGGTCCAACTAATGTTCTGTAACAAAACATTGATAAAATAAAGGAGTTTGTGGCAGATAATGCCTTACGCTAGGGACACACTGCATGGGGAAGCACTCCGAAGCCCAGCGCACCCATTTTGTTGTCGATGTCGCTCCTCTTTCTGTCCACATCGGACGCGCTGATTATCTACAGCTGATAATTTCACAATGGCTACATCTCCTGCTCAGCTTTCATAATATTTACAAGCAGAAAGCGACATTTCTGTGTGTGAATCCTTCCACTTGCATTTTCAATACAGATGAAGACATAATTGACATATAATTAGATTTCTTTAAAAGAGATCGGGTTTTAAAGCTTATCTGGGTGTTTTTACTTTGAAAATGGGTTTATTTTGATAAATTTGCCTCCTGTTCCTGCTTATTTTCCTGCCTGGCTTGACAAATTCAGCCGCGGCTCGCGCAGAAAATAGAACAGAAGCGTCTGTTAACAAGGGCGCCGAAATGAAACTGCTGCGCTTCGGCGTGCAGTGTGTCCCTAGGGTTACAGGCTGCGCGTGGTTGCCCCATCACTTCCATTATATTGGACATACGCTGATCTGGAGTGGATCTAAATGTCTCCTGAAGGAATTCAAGTTGCACCATGCTAGAAAATAGGTCCAGGTTGAAAAAAAAACAAACTCCTCCTTTAATAATACTCAATAGGATTGCTCTGAAAAACGTGTTTTTGGGTCTGTATTTCTCTCCATCCTGACTGGTCTCAATCTCTGGTTTAGAAAGCACTCCACAGCATGATACTACCACCACCATGGTTCACAATAGGCTTGTTTTTATTAAGGTAATCTGTAGCGACTAATTTCTTCCAACACTTTTGCCAACTGTGGCTTTAATCACATCAGATAAGAGCATTTTGCTCTTCGTAGTTTTTTTTTGTTTTGTTTTTTTTTTAAGTTCTAGCGAAGTTATGAAGGCTCACCTGCTTTCTGGCCACCACCTCAAAGGGACTAGAGGCAGGAATTTTTAAAAAACAAAACATGCATGTCCATTTTTTTTTAATACTAATGGGTGATGAAGCGCTAAATACCAAAAATAACGTTTCCACCCACGTTTCTCTCCGCTCCCTTGAACAGGCTGTGTGCTGCAAAATGCGCTGGAATTAGGTGTCCGAATTTCCTGCGCTGCCCTGCGGACGTGACGTCAAATGACGCTACATCCACAGTTTTGATGCAGGAAGAAGACGGTCGCGGTAAATTCAAATACTGTAAGCGATAGTTATGGATTCTTCTGCCGTCAGCAAACGATCCAGATCAACTGAAAGACCACTACAAAGTATAACTACGAAGAAAAAGGTGAGTAAACAACATTATAGCTTCAGTTTGTGCACGCTCCCGAGACGGCTTGGCTCGTGGCTGCAGTAACCTGAAGCGCCAGTGGCGGCAGTCACGAGTTTCGTTTCTTAATTTTGCCTCAAGTCCCTTTAAAAGCCGGACTGGTGATCTGCTGCGTTACAGTTACCTCTCACTAAGACCTTCTATCGCTACTCAGGTACTTAGGATCTCTTTCACGATCTCCGGGTTGACTACAAGCCTAACTTAAAGGTCATTCATTCCTGATTTTATAGTTGTTTCCAGACTTTTAGCATTTGAGAGTAATACAGATGGCTGTGCTTTTAGGCACTTAAAATGCTACAGAAATGTTCTTAAATGCGTCTGCAGCTCTCAGTCTTGACCCTGAGTCTGAACCACTGCAGCAGAGGTCCTGCTGTTCCAGTTGCATCCATTACTCAGACCCAGAAAACAGAAGCGAGACAGCAGGAAAGTACTGAAGTCTGCAGTTTTCTTGATTTCATGATCTGGTTTTACTTCGACATTCACACTCAGCTCTGAGAGCTTATAGAAGAATATATGTGGCTTTATGTTTCTATGAGGCACAGACCCCAGTCATGTTTTAAAAGTTTCCCGGGGAACACAGACAGAAGGATGAGGGACATATAAAAAGGGGGACATTGCATTAGCCTGTACTGTACTTATAGACAGACAAAATTTTAGTTTTCTGCTTTGTGAATTTGAAAAAATTAATACCGAGGGGAAAAATATCCATTTTGACAGTGGAAAACATGGAAACTTGAAAAGTTTTGAAAACTGCATCGCATCTTAAAGATCAAACTGATTTGGTAAAGCTCTGAAGAAAAACATACAGTTCAGTCCAGAGTAAGAGATGTAGGCAAATACTGGAAAACAGCATGAAACAAACCCCCCTCCAGTTCACTGAGCATGAAGTTCTTTGTATTATTGGAATAACACAGAGCTGCAATATTCAGACTAGAAGGCAACGCCAGCATTTCAGATGGTTACCCAGTTAATCAAACACCTGCTCCTCAAGTTCAAGAGGATGTTCACAAAAAGCAAATACATTAGTCCTGTATTTATGCGCGCACACACACACTGCCTGACCAAATGAAAAAGATCCTTCATTGTAATATTTTGTTAGACCACCTTTATTTGTGATTACAGCAACGTTCTCTGTTGCATCGTTTCGATGAGTTTCTGCAAGATTTATTTCCATCCAGTGCTGCATTGATTTTTCACCAACATCTTGTATTGATGATGGGAGAGTCGGACCACAGCACCAAACTTTCTCCAGCATATGTGAGTCAAGGCAGGTGAGAGAACACTTTTGGCAATATAGTGTTTGTTCAAATATAAATGTGTATTTGGTTGTGTGCGTGTGTTTATGCACAGTGGTCCTCCGAAAAGGCTAAATTCACAAAACGAATTCAAATGACAAAAAAAAAAGAAAGTAATAATAAATAAAAAAAATACAAACTTATAATTTAGCAAAATAAAATATTACTTTTGAATTGTGTTTGTAATAATTTAGAAAAAAAACTGTCCCAGCTATATTAGTGCACCTTTCCCATGAACAGTGGACCAACATACCTGACAACAGGTGCAGACGTCTTTTTGAATATTAGAGAAAACACCTGATTGCAGTGATTGCCTCAAAGTGTTGCTCAAAATTTTAGCTTCAGAGCCCCATCATGCTTGTTTACTTGTTTTATTTTTTGTGTGTTTGTTTTTAATATTTCTTTCAAACCACAATTCAAAATCAATGTCATAATTTTCATAACATTTTTATTTATTATTACTTTTGTCATTTTCAACTTATTTCACTGACAACTGATTTTTTTTTCCTTCTTTAATTGGAGGGTATGAATAATTTTGAGGACGATTGTATACATATGTGTGGGTGTGTGTCTAGGTTTATGCATGTCTGTCTATATGGTGCCTATGTATGCTTGTGTGTATTTATTCATACATACAGTGGGGTGCAAAAGTTTAGATACCCTCCCATTAAAGAAAAGGTTACATTCACAATAGTAATTCAAATAACAAGAAACCTGAAAAAGTAACAATAAATGTAAAAAATTACTAAATTATAATTTTGTAAAGTAAAACATTTTGGTTTTAAAAATAATAATAATAAAAGAAACAGAACTGTCCCAGACACATTAGAGCATTTTGCTCTAATGTGAACCAAAATACCCGTCAGCAGGTGCAGAAGTCTGATTAGACGTTACAGAAAACAGTGATTGCAGTAAATGCATCAAAGTGTTGCTCAATAAAACTTTAGTTCAGGGGCCCCATCACGCTTGTTTGCTTGTTTTACTTTTTGTTTGTTTTTGATATTTTTGTTGAACCACAATACAAAATAATGTCATGATTTTCATTGAATTTTTATTTATTATTACTTGTGTTAATTTCAATTTATTTCACTGACAGCTGATTTTTTTCCATCTTTAATGGAAGGGTATTTAAACTTTCACATCCCACTGTAGTTCACATAGGGCTAAAGAATGTTTGTGTGTGTGTGTGAGGATGCTGCTGTGTGTGTGTGTGTGTGTGTGTGTGTGTGTGTGTGTGTGCATGCACTGGTATAGATTTGATCTGTAGAATAGTTTCCTTGTGTATCACATCTGGAACAAATCAATAAAATGTAATGAAATGAAAACTCCAATGTAATATCAAGCAGAGCCCATGAAAGATCCCAGTTTGGATAGTAGTAAATATAATTCATGTATTTAACATCTTAAAATAAAGATAGATGCTTTTCCTCAGGAACTAAGGTCTTCTTTACCCGACCCCTGCAATCCCTCCTCACAAACTGGGCCAAAACAGAGCTCTAGGAGATTTGTCAGCTCTAAAAAGGGTCCTGCTTGAGAGAAACTATTCTGAACATTTGTGTTGAGAATTACAGCACTGAACATATCTGACTGGCCAGAGTTTTACTTCCATCTCTCCTTCTCAGTTATCTCTGGTTACATATCCACAGTTATGAAACAAATCCAGAGCCTTATCATCTAAAGCTTCGGCTAAAACGGCCCTGGTGTGATGACCAAGGATCTCATTTCTCTTAAATCCTATGAACATCTTTGATC
Organism: Atherinomorus stipes; assembly: GCA_023101725.1. Classification (NCBI taxonomy): domain Eukaryota; kingdom Metazoa; phylum Chordata; class Actinopteri; order Atheriniformes; family Atherinidae; genus Atherinomorus; species Atherinomorus stipes. The sequence goes on along the minus strand of JALJCO010003385.1, from coordinate 123,635 downwards.
TTAAAGCTACAGTGAGTAAAAATGACTGGTATCTAGTGATAAATACAAGTTTTCATCTGTGAGGGCTCAGCAATGGCTGCACTACAGATAACTACTTGAGCGTTGTGCACCGTCTTCTTCTATGCACCTTTTAAGGTGTTATTTATCCCAAACGGTTCTCTAGCATCTATCAAACAAAGCCACTACACCAGTTTGAAAGCTTGGAGGATTCTCACTTCACACAAAATAGTTTGTCTACTCAGAGACACCGTAGTAAAATCGTAGTATTATGGCAGCTGCCATTGTTTGGAGCCCCATGGCTGGTAGATATAAATGGCTCATTCTGAGAATAAAAACATAAATTATTACAGTAAAATTAGATATTTATAAAAATGCAGTGTTTAATTATTACATTTTCCTGTCACTGATGTTTAATTTTGTTACATGCATGCAGCACCTTTTAGTATCCATACATTCATGATTAGAGTAGCTAGTCTATTCAAAAACTGACATTGTAATGTTTTCCAACCCTGCAATATTGGTGATGTGAAAAAAAATACAGGAGTTTTCAGCAGATGACTTGAATAGCACTTTAATTTATGCTCCACTGCTGCCATCTTGTTGACAGTTAATCTGGACAGATCTCACCTCTCTGTGAATGTTACAAGTGCATTTTTGTCTGTATTTGTAAGTAATACTTATTGTTTTCTTTTATTATTTGCTTTTATTTAGCTAGGACCTGTATATGAATATCACTGCATGCAGTGTGTGTCAGGTACCCTTGTAATCAGATGAGAGCTCTTTGAGTTCACTTGCCTCCTATATTGAAGATACATTGCAATGACGAAGCTCAAACGATACATAGTGCAGCCTTAATTCCAGCTTACAGTATAACAGGTATGAAGCAGGATGCACCCTGTATGGGCCACCAGTCCATTATCCTGCACAGCTCACAGTATTTCCCAGGATCATTTAGAATCGGACATTAACCTAGCATGCATGTTCTTGGACTGAGGGAAGAACTTGACCACCTAAAGTACAACCCAGGAACCTTCTTGCCGTGAACAGTGCTAACCATACCACTGCTGTGCAGCCTTTCCCTGAGACTATAAATATTTGCATCTTCACGGGATCTCAGTGGATCCTAAAATTGGTGATTTGAGCAACAGCAGCATATTTCCATTTATTTATCTGGCAGATGGGGTTAAATCTGGTTTTGTACATCTGATCCAACCCAAAACACAGCAGATCAAAGATAGATGTCTGGAAACTGCTCTGCCTCGAGACTTGTTGGAGTACGAAGAATCAAATGAAAGAAAAACTGCATATTGAGCAGTAAGTACACAGGCATAAGAGCATATTTAAAGACCAAGTATACTTCTGTAGGTTTTCACCAGTTAAAATCTGACAATCTGATCATCAAGGAAATATTCCTGTTCATTTTCTGTCCTACTTTTGAACTAATTCAAAGCTTCTCACAAGACCCAATCGATTTTCCATCAGATATGGAGGGGTTAAATTGTGGAAATGTTATAATCATTTAGTAAATATAAGTGTCAAAATGTTGGAAGCAATGTTTTAAACAATTAAAAACAATGTTTTAAGTCATTTGATTGATGATTTATAATATTTTACATGTGCTCATATTCATTGCTTTGCTTTGCTGAAGTTAACTTCCGTTTCTCCATTTGCATAAAGGGCGTTTTCTCTGAATTTGTGAGGACACGGACTATATTACAACAGGTCCTGATCAAAGACTACAATACTTAGACTCTTCAAATCTGGACTGAAATATTCTACAGAGTCTATAGATTAATGAAAACAGTTTCTGATTTGTGAAACCTTTCTCTGATTTGTGGAAATGAAAAATAGCCTCATTTCATGGCTTTTTTAACATCTAGACTATCTTAGACCAGGTCCCAGTCAAAAACCACTCTTCAAATCTGGTCTCAGATGTTCTTCAGAGGCTTTAGATAATAATGTGGTCTAGATGCTGGTAAAAACTCACAAAATGAGGCTATTTTTCATTTTCACAAATCAGAAACAATGCTTGAATGAATCTGCAACCTCTTAAGAACATTTCAGACCAGGTTTGAAGAGTGTAAGTATTGTGGGTTTTGATTGGGACCTGGTCTAAGGTGGTCTAGATTTTTCATTTTCACAAATCAGAAACAGTGTTTTCATTAATCTATAGGCCCTGTACTTCAGTCCAGATTTGAAGAGTCTAAGTATTGTAGTTTTTGATCAGGACCGGTTGTAATATAGTTCGTGTTCTCCCAAATTCAGTGGAAACGCCCTTTACGCATATGGCAAATCTGACACTAATTTCAGTACCGATCAGCATATTCTAATTGTATCAATTCCTTTTGCTTTTTTTGTAACCATTATTGTTACTTTTATTGAATATATTCCTTAAAATCAGTTATCTTTTCCTTTTCAATGTTCCTATTTTTTTTTTAAGGTGATTTGCTATAAGACCATTTGGGCTTCTTTGCCTCTTCCTGTACCTTATTAGTCTTCTTTTTTATGCAATGTATATTCAGTGTGGGGGAAAAAAAAAACTAAACCAACTAAATCAAAGCATTTTTGTCCAGACAACTGCTGCCCACTGGATATTCTTCTTTAGACCTTCTGACCATTCTGTGTAAATCCTATAAATGGCTGCGTATGAAAATCCCATTATCAGCAGTCTCTTACAGTAAATACCGAGACCAACAACCGTACCATGTTCGAAGTCACTTTAATCCCCTTTCTTCTGAATTCTGATGCTCACTTTCAACTTCATCAAGCCATCTGGACCCCATCTACATGACTAAAGGTGTCCAGTTGCTGTCATGTGATCGGCTGATTAGAGGTTTGCAAAACAATCAAACGTGTATTTTAGTGATTCAGTGATTCTAATTAGATTAGTCTGCAAAGCATCTGACATGAGAAACATCGACACGATGTAATTAATAATTAATCCTGATCACTGGTAAGGTGAAAGATTTTACGCACACACCAAATATACAAAAATACATTGTTTATTTCAAATTGCAGTGAAATCCTTCCATTACACAAACATCTGAACTGAATCATATATAGTAGACTCCCTCATCAATGCTTTATCAGCCACATTCGACAAAACATCAATAAAACTGAACTAAAGCCTCAAAAGTGCATCAATGCGTCAAGACGACTACAAAACATAAATAACAGATTGAGTTATATTGCCAGAAATACACAGTCTGCACACAGCAAAACACGAAGACAGCAGCTCACAGATGAAGACGGAGATAAGAATGTTATCGAGGAGGATGAAGCAGATTTGCTTTACAGTGAAGCTTTTAGGAAAATGTTGAAGGTTTTAAAACAAAAAAAAGGAGTAATGGGCAGCACGCGCACACACACACACACACACACACCACTGGTTTACTGATAATCAACCCAGGCTTCTGAGTGCTTACAAAATATTTCTCCCTCATCTGGAAATACATCTATCACTTAGATATAGCGTGAGGCTCACAGCAGTGGAAACCATAAACTATCTGAATTAAGTCACTCTTTCTTTACAGCAGCAAATTTACAGATGATAAACTGTGTCTGGTTTTGCAGACTGGCATTTCATTCAGAGCCAGACTGGAAACTTTGCGTCGCCCCGACAAATCAGATTGTCAGTCTAAATCCCATCTAGAAGGGTTAAAGTGAAAAAAAAAAGGAGAGCGTCTGCAACATCGAGTGTTGATCTTGCCTTGATAAAGGCACTTAACCGTGGTCTGTCTTCGCAAAGCAGCCACGAGCAGGTATGGACTGAGTTAAGGTGTGAAACAGAGAGGGCGGAAACACTGCGGCAGAATCTGGTGAGACGGGAACTCATTTGGTGCCTCTTAAATATTGCACTTTGAAAGCAAAGGATGCAACTTGGAGATTAATTATTAGAGGAACAAGAAGTGTTTGCACATCCAGCCCGCTCATTAGGAGCTGAAATGGGAGGAAGACGGTGGCACTGGAGGTGAGAGCGGGAGCAGATGTGAAGTAAAGGAGTGCAGGAAGGAGCTTTTCCACAGCTCGGCCTCACTTTCCCTGAAGATTGCTGAGCTCCATGTCTTCCTTGCGGCGTTTTTGTTGGGTGAAGAGGGAGCTGAAGGGGTACAGTTTGGCTTTGGCCGGGTATCGCTGACCAGCGATGTCAACCTCGTAGTCCCCGCGGTTGATGAAATCGGGGGTGATGGGTGTGGGGAGCCCCTCGGCGCCTGGCGGAGGAGACACGAAGCCCAGGCAGACGTGACGCTCCAGGGTGTAGCTGTAGGCGCTGCTGGTGGTGGTTCCAGCCAGCTCACCGTTGCGGTAGATGGGCTCGCCCCACCACGGCCACAGGTCCAGCTCCGTGTCGTGGTCCTCCAGAACCAGCATGACAAACCGCCGGAACACACCGTCCTGACGCTGCTGCAGCAACGCCTCACGGCCCAGGAAATTAGTGTCCTGATAGAGAGAGGAAGAGTGAAAATGAATTGAGGAGGAAGTCATAGATAATAAAAAGACGACAGGTAAACAGAGGATATGAAGCTCAGTCTGTGTAAACCAGAGCGGTCCTTTCATTAATACTGTGCTGACATCACGGAGCCACCTGATGTTCCTCTCTCTTCAAAATGAGACTGATGGACACACTCGCAGCTGCTGATTCAGAGCACCACCTGTCGCACCTGCAGGTGCAGCTTGATGACAAGTTTTCCATGAAATCCCTCCAAACACCATCAGCCAGATGCTGAGCAGATGTGGTACTTTTTAATCTTCTACTCGCATCCATTTTCCAATCATTCTGAGCAGCAGTGTTGTTTTTGGCAGTTAACTGAGTTTTAGTCTTTCTAACAAAAATGCTAATTAGTTTCAGTCACATTTAAGTCATTTCTGTATCTGATAGTTTTAGTCCAGTTTCAGTCGACGGAATTCAAAAAGGTTTTAGTCAGTTATACAGGGAGTGCAGAATTATTAGGCAAATGAGTATTTTGACCACATCATCCTCTTTATTGCTTATTGTCTTACTCCAAGCTGTATAGGCCCAAAGCCTACTACCAAATAAGCAAATCAGGTGATGTGCATCTCTAGAGAGAGAAGGGGTGTGGTCTAATGACATCCACACCCTACATCAGGTGTATAGGCAAACATAATTACTAGGCAACTTAACAATAAACAGATATATACCCATTTCAACTATTTATTTTCACCAGGGAAACCAATATAACAGCTCAACATTCACAAACATACATTTCTGACATTCAAAAGCAAAGCCAGCCCATACCTGTGTGCATCATTCTTTCAGACGTGCTAAACTGCACACAATTTTTTACACCTGCTTTCTGTTGCATGGTTGATAAATCACATTGCGTGTGTTAAGCTGAGTTGTTTGCATAGTTTCCTCCCAGTATTTTGCGCCTTCTGGCAGAAACGCCCAGATTGCATATTCATCTACAGCAGACACGTAAAATGGATAGCGGGGCTATTTTTCCCCTTCACAGGCGCAAACCTCCTTTTGCCCTGATTTGTGAATCAGCTCCGGCAGATTATTGCGTGCGTAATGAAGATAGCGCCCGTTTTAGCACATGCAAAACCTTTCGTAAATCAGGGCCTAAGTGTTTTAAACATCAGGCGCCGGGTTCGCCTACATTTCCAGTGCAGACAGAGACATGCTGGTAATGTGAAGCAGAAACGGAGAACAAAGTTAAAACCAGGGATGGTTTCATGTTTATGCAGGAATCTCTGAGTCAAATAAATAAAGCCCATCGTGGCAAAATGACAGACTATCATGAATTTATACATTTAGGAACTTAATGTGTTGACGTGCAGGTGACATTTGACAGAGAGCGCCCGTGGGTCCCAGTTCAGGCGGTTGCAGGTCGGTAATAGGGACGGGCGTTACCAAAATTTGTTATGTTAATACAATACCAGTAGTTTTTGGTATTTTTTTATCGATACCGAAACTTTTGGTCACATCATTGTACAGTTTGCATTAATATCTTGAATGCAAGTGCAATATTAAATAGAATTAAAACTTCAGAACAGAAGTACTGGAAAAAATGCTTTCAAAACAATAATAAATTGTATTGATGAAGAAATTGAACAAAAATAAGATTAAAAACTTTTCTTTAATTACAGGTTAAGATTACTTAAATCTATTCAGTGCAAAATGTTCAAATATAAAATGTAATAATTATATTATAAATTTACCAAAACATAATTAGCATAACCTGCATTGTACTGAAAAATACCAAAACATCATCATCACTAACAGTAGCAGCATCATCATTATATCTAATAGGCTACCATCATTATGCAACGCAGAAGCGAGAAATTGTCTGCTTTCACACACTATTTAATTACCTAAAACTCTTCGAAGTAAAAACAAATTGCATGTTTAGTATCTGGCTGGTATCGAAGTAGTATCGACTCCAGAGTATCTTTATGCTCGTCCCTAGTCAGTAAAAACTGTGCAGACCTCCGATGTGCGCTGCACGCCAGGTGGTGGTTGAGGTTACTAGATAAGAGCAGGATGCAGCTACTTTTTAGAGTTTTGACAGATATTTATGCGCAATAGGCAGAAACTTCCTGCATTATGGACTTCTGACAGACCACCCACTTGCATTTTCATCCAGTCTAGTCAACAAAAATTCACACGTCTCGTCATGTTTTGGTCATCATGCAGCCATGTTTGGCTCGTCATCATCTCGTTATCGTCTTGCAAACAATGAAATAATTTAGTCATTTTGATGAAAACAACACTGCTGAGCAGGAAGTGTGTGAAGTAAAATAAACACATTTATAAGGTCGGTTTGAGTTCCAGCATGAAAATCAAAGGAAATTGAATAAAAAGCAACATTTTTTTGTTGAATATCTGCTTCATCATAATCAGGAAGGAAGATGTCTGATGTGGAATCACGCGCTGAACGAATGCTTCAGGTAACACACCTTGTCAAACTTGACCCTGAACTCTCGTCCGCACTCCAGCGGGGTGGTGAAGGTGTCCAGGTCCTGACCCCAGAAGGCGAAGAATTTCTCAATGCGAAGGCTCCTCAGTGCGTAGTACCCTGCGTTACGAATCCCGTACTTCTGACCCACTGACATCACCTCATTGTACACATGAAGCGCATACTGGAGGGAGACAAATACACCAGCTTTAGGAGTTGACAGCTGATCGCACTTAATCGGTCCAAAGGAGGAACTTTTCTATTCACTATATACATGAAGGATCCTCACAGAAACTCATATCCACATTGTACAGCGAACAGAAGACCTTCAGATCTCCATAACACTGTTTGTATTTAAGTTTTTACATAAATGCAACCTGAAAAAAAAAAACTACACAGCTTATTAAACTGCCTGATTCACAATAATAAAGTCAAAATGCACCATTTGTAATGGAATCTTTTATATTTACAGCACTGCTTCAGTTTATTGAGATTCACAGGTCATGCAAATCAGCTTCAAGGTCCCATCACAGCTTTTCAGTCAGGCTGAGGTCTGGACTTTGAGTAGACTGTTGAAACACCTTCATTCTTTTCTTTTCCAGCCGTTCAGTTGAGAGATTAGTTGGTAAAGCTTTAGCTGACAGAAACATGGCTTCACATGACTCGAGAACACTTTGGTACACGGAGGAGTTCGTGGTTGACTGGATGACTGCAGAGTCAGGTTATATGGCAACAAAACAAGCTCAAACCATCGTCCTTCCAGCACTGTGAGGACATAGGGAGGTGTCTGTGCATAACCCCTCCAAGACTGATTGGCAGCAACAATGGTTTCTCTAAAATCATTGCTGATGTCTTTCCTCTTTTAAAAACTAACGCGTCAGATGACAAACAACAAACTGAAAACCTCTGCTTTTATTCATATACTCCCACTTATGATCGATCAAATAATAATTTGATTCGCAGCACCTGGCTGCTGCTTGTGCTCCTAATTCCTCAGGGTGGGATTAGTTTTCACGCATTACATTTAGGCTTCAATTTACTTTCTAAAAAGGACACAGTCTAATACGAGCTGTTACTTATCTGAGGTTGTGTTTATCTAACTGTAAGACCTGAAAAAGACCAGATGATTTAATATTATGTCCTGATACATTAAACTTGAAGAATAAATAGAGGGCATACTTTTTTTTTTTCATAAAAAAAATATGTGTAAAACATTCTGTGGCATGTTGATCAGATTATGTTTGTGGGTGTGCGGGACGTACCTCGATAGGGATGTACAGCATAAAGCCTGGTTCTCCAGTGTGTGTCATACTCATCACTCTGATCCCATTGGCATAGCCCACACTCATCTCCTGTAAACACACACACACACACACACAAACGTTTAATGTTCTTGAAAACATGAGAACAGAAAAAGAGCAACTAACAAAACGAGGGATCTTTCTTACCTTACAGAACATGGAGGGGAAGTGGTCAGGCGTCATGGAAACATACGACAGCTCAGCCAGGACATCCATTGCGCGTGGTCCAATCAGATTTAAAGCTATGAGTAAAGGATAAGAGATGTAAATGCTGAAAACCATCTGATTAGCTAAACTCATCCAGTGTCAGACGACACTCATGTTCAGGGTCTGATTCTGAGTGGGGACAGAATGCGGTCTAGAATTGCTCACATCTCAGAGACTCCATTACTGTATGAGAACAACATTAGACCATGTAATTAACACCCTCAGCTCCCCTGGCGTGTTTCGCAGATGTTAAAACTAGGTTAGTGAAATGACTGTGTTGGTGGTTGATGTGTTTTTTTGCATCTTTTTCCAGCTGTGTGGGCACAAGATCAAGACATCACTACAGAACCCCCCCCGTCCCCCCCCCGTCACGGTTCTGCTGGGCACACCTGTGTACTTCCAGCTGACGTCCTCTAGGTGGAGATGTGGGTCATTGGGCATGTGCTTCTTTATCCAGGACCAGCAGTGGACCTGCTGGTCTGTTGGAGAGATGATGAAGAAGCTGGGGAACAAACAAAACCGGTTCATTTAAAAAATAGAAAAAAATCTCTAAGTCATTACAGGCTACAGGTCTATAGTAGTATCTATAAACCAGGGGTGCCCAAACTTTTCGCCTCCAAGGGCCAAAATGAAAATGTAGAGCGAGTCGTGGGCAAAACAGCAATTTCAAAGGTTGAAACCCGAATAATTTAAAGGAATGTTAATTTAATTATTGTTCAGTATTTAAATAAATGCATTATTTTCCATCACTGAGAATAACACATTATGTTTAAACACACAAAAATGGCAAATTAAGAATAAAGCCATCGTTAGGAGGACAATTATCAATAATTGGAGTCACTAAACAGCAATAAAAAAAAAAAAACTGCAATCAAATAAAGAACAAAATGTAAACATCAAACAATCTATATTCAACAAGACAAACTGCTGATACTAATAAAGCTGATCTTTAGACATTACAGCCTCTAAAAGTTGCACCTGGTTCACTGACAGGTGAGTCTGTCATGGAGGTGTGAGTCAGTCAGGTTTCCTCTGAATGTGGACTTAAACTAATAAAAACGTATGTTAAGAAAACTTATATTAAATTGAGGGAAATATTAATGACAATAGAAAACACAAATGTAAAATGCACCAAATGTCAGTTTTATTTTTTACTATTTATTTTTAAGAGGAGACACTACAGGTAAAAATCCTGTTTTTCCATCACATGGTCAATTTTGAGATTTTCGTTTTTTTCCCCTCCCTCAACATGTTTTCTTTCAGACGGGTGTCTGATGCACCCAAATCTCCTCAAAATGCAGCTGAAGTTGGTGTTTTTAAACGGAGCGCAGCACCATGATGCTCGTCTGAACCCCGTCATGTCTGGTATCGTTGGAAACGTCTTTTCCTGAACAATGTCATCTCAACCAAACTTGATATTTCAAGCTCATGAATCTGTTTGGATCTGATGTCTGTAAATAGTGTTATAGAACAAAAATGGAGAATTTTACAATCCAAAACTTTAAAGGCTGTTTTCTCAAAATGAGTTTCTTCTCTTATTCCGGGTAAAAAAAAAAAAAAAATCCACTTTAGGAGCACTTACAGAAACCAAACTTTCAAGTTTTGCTCCTGATTGTATTCTTAAAGTTTTGCAAAAGAATTTTTTTCATATTTCAATCACAGACTGATTTATAGGACATTTCATGCCCAAATATTCCAAAAAATGAGTATTTTCTAGCTGTTGACAGCAAACTCTTAATTGTGAAGTGATCTATAGAGATATCCAAAATCCCCTCTGTAAAAACTTTTGACTCTAATATGTGAACAAAATTCAAAACAAACTTTGAACCTGGTTTAATCCTGTGTTTAGATTTTTTTTCCTGGAAATGTATGCAAATTAGCGCATTTTTGACTATATAACACCCAATTTGCATATATTTAAACATCAAATTTCAGAAAACTTGCAATACAAAAAATGATAGTCCTAATGTGAGGAATAAACCAAGAAAGTTTCATGGTGATGCCAGTTAGTTACATTTTTTACCCTATTTGCCTGTAGTGTCTCCCCCTTAAGACCGTTTTATTTTCAAAGGCCTTTAATCTTTCCGAGTTGATATTATCGTGGTTCCTGTGGGTGTTTCCTGGTAGACAAGCTTACTTACATATTTCCCACCATGCTTTGCAGCACCCTCTGTTGCACCATGAGCCAAACGTCTATGTACAACCACGACACCCTCCTCATCTAACTATCATGTACCGGCCTTTTGAGGATCACGCAGGTTAATTATGAGGTGGGAGACATGGGAGCAGATCCTTTCGTATCACTTGGATTCAAGATAATATATATATCTCTCTCTCTATATATATATATATAGAGATATATATATGTATGAATACAATGTCAAATTAGTCACAAACGAGAAAGTATGGGCATTATATTGGCGGGCCATCTTTGGGCACCCCCTGCTTTAAACATTTCAAACCTATTCTTGCTGACGCGGACAACGCTGCAGTCATTCTCGTAGCCCCCTCTCTCATTCAGCATGCCGGTGTGGACAATGTGTCCAACTGGAACATCCAGATCATTGGCGCACAGATGCTGCAGCAGATCCAAAGCCTGGTCCCCTGTGGACTGAGACATCACAACGGACCAGAAGCTACATCACAGACTTCTCACACCAAGGAGGGATTAAGGTTATAAAGTTAAAACTGCAGAATAGATTTCATTGTCACTCACAGTCAATTCAAACTTGGTGAAGGAGGACATGTCGATGACACAGACGGCCTCTTTGCAGCATTTCACTTCTGCTCCAACGATGTCAAACCAGTCTGGTTTGTAGAAGGTCTTGCTCTGGTCCAGAGACAGCAGGTCTACAATGATACAGACCAGAGATGATTTCATTCATTTTACAGCTTCCATCTGAAATCTACAGAACAGGATTAGGGCCACTGAAGAAAAAAAATAAATAAATTCTGAGAAAAAAGTCAGAATTCTGACTTTTTTCCAGAACATTTAAAAGAAAAAAAAAAAAAAAAAAAAAAAAAGAATTTCCAGCTCCAGCTTCAGAAAGATTTTACAAATAATTAAATTGTTATATATATTTTTTTCTTTTCTTTTACACGCTCTGGTTTTTGTTGTTCCTACCCTGTTCCTAAAAAATTAACCCAATAAAAAATTAAAGTAAAAAAAAAAAAAACAAAAAATTGTGTTTAACGGACTCAAAACGTGATATGATGAGTCAAAGTTCATTGAGCAGAAAAATTTTTCTTTCTCCTCTGAACTCAACTTAACTTTATTTATAGAGCCCTTTAAAACAACCACAGTTGGAACAAAGTGCTGTACACAACAAGCAGACAGTTAAAACAATTCCCAAACAACAGAATAATTAAAAAATAAAATAAAATAAACAAAACTAGAAATAAATAAGTAAAAATAATATAAAATAAATAAAACCAAATAAAACCAGCAACTAAAACAAACCACAATTGACCTTTTTCACACTTCCTTGTTTTTTGACTGGAAATACGCAACAGGCGAGGATCTTTGCTTCCGACAACAATGTCTTAAGCTGGAAAGTCAAGTCACTGCAGCGCACCAGGCTGTTTTTCTTCTGCTCTGAAGCAGTCCTACATCCACTTCCAGGACTTTAACATCCATCGATGATAGACATTAATAGGGACGGAAAAACCGAAGCGTCCTAAAGCGCCGAGTCATTTTAACACGACAGCCGTGAGCACAGACTGTTATACTGAATGCGACCGCATCAATCCCTGCTGTAAACATTTGGTACGGTCAGAGAGCAAAAATAAAATAGAAGAAATAAATAAAATAAAACTATGTCCTCAACTCTTGCCTCAGTCCTGAGTTACTGTTTTCATCCATCAGTGTTAAAGTAGAAGAAAAGAGTTTTTATATTTTTGTCCTTGCATGCATGGAGATAGTTTAACTGTGTTGTGTGAAGTCATGGCTGCTGTCATCTGCGGGATCTTCATAGTGGACTGTGTCGAACAGCAGCGCATGATGCAGCTTTGTAGCCGTGGATTAATGTTCTCGCGTATGTTATGAGAGGCTGAGACGAGGCAGTTCGGGTCCAGTAAAAGATCGCTGTACCCGAACTGCCTGGTCTCAGCCTCTCATTATAACATACGTGAAAACATTGCAACCCACAGCTGTACTAGAATAATACATGTATGTTACTCAAAGCTACAACAGAAGCATGTTAAATAAAAGCCACCAAACATACAGAATATTCTTTAATTTTATTTTAAACTCTGAATGAACTACGATCTCTTGCGATCTCTTGCAGTTTAACACGTTACGATATTCTACAATCTATGATCCTTATTTTGTTCACGATCATTTAAAAGCAATAATTCTGAAATCAAAGTGATCAGGGAAGTTTGACCAAACCTATGTGAAATCTTTAAAAAGAAAAAAGCATTATTTCAGCAGAGGCGTTCATTTTGGACATTAATACATTAATTTGCGGACATTATGCAGTACTGGATGCATTAATAACACCTGCATGGTCACGTTTCATTTCCTGTCAATGTTATCAGAGCGGCTCTGCAAATTTCATTCTAATCTGATGCTTTCTGATATCAGGAATGAGGAATAATCGCGAGCTAAACCTCCTCTAAAAACATTCGGTTTTGGACGTGATTGAAATACATTTAAAGCTTGTTATTACCAAACTCCCTCTCTTTAAAATCCCGGAAGCAGCTTGACAGGCGCAGATGACAAAACGATGCATCGTTGGTCACATGATCGAAACAATGCAGGCAAAACTTCTGGTTCTTAAGATCGAGGCAGAGTCGAGTGAACGGGCTCAAATATAATATCCAGAGTGGAAAAATGATCCATTTTTTTATGTTTGACTGAAGTCTGGCCCTCACAGGAAGACAAGATTCTCACCATTTACGTACTTCTGGTTTTTGTGGAAAAGGTCTAATACACTAAAACAGAGAGTCTCTTGCTGTGTTGAAAGCCAAAGAATAAAAAAGTTTTTAAGACTAGTTTTAAAAATGGACAGTGATGAGGATTGTCTAATGGGAAGGGGGAGTTCGTTCCACAGTTTTGGAGCAGCAACTGAAAAAGCTCTGCCCCCCCTGAGCTTCTGTCTGGACCTCGGTACCTCCTGGAGCAGCAGGTCAGCTGACATGAGGCACCGAGCAGGAGTGTCGGGGTGGAGAAGCTCAGAGAGGTAAGGACGGGCCAAACCATTTAAAGATTTAAAAACAAACCAGTTAATAATAATAATATATTCCTTTTACCTGGGCAGGGAATTTTTGTGTTTTGTTTTTTTTTTCTTCTCAATGGTTTGATAAGGGTATTAAAACAGATGCATTTACATCCTTCCAGCAGCTTCAGATAAAAATTTTTAATATGGTCTATATATATATATATATATATATATATATATATATATATATATATATTTTTTTTTTTTCCCGTCTGCAAATTATGAACTTTATATTCATGTCTTGTAAATTATAAAGATGTATATGGACATATTGTAATCATCTGCGTTTGTCTATCAGTAAGCAAAATAACTAAAAAATCATTAACAGCTTTGGCTTTTTTTTTTTTTTTAAATATTGTGATATAATTTTTGGGGCGATACCACCCACCCCTGCTCCTAGAGGAACCAATGAAAGCCTTTCTGGTACAATGAAGGGAGACAATATACAGTTTTTTTTTTTTAATTTAGCAACCTTTCTAAGCACACTTACCGTCTGAAGTTGCAGGTTTACAGAAGAAGGGACATTTATTAATCGCCAGAATGCTTTTGGATGTTTTTTTTTCTAGTACATATGTATGTCAAACTACTTTTAAAACATATACACTGTGTATTGGTCCATGGCTGTGGTGCCACCTTGCTTTGCATCTTTGCTTTTTTTTTTTTTTTTTTTTTTTTTTAATATGTTTAGTGTTGTTAAGCCATCCTTTGTTAAAATCATTTTTGAAAATAAAAAAAAAAAATAAAGAAAAAAAACTCCTTTAACTATACAAATTCTAGGAAAACTGTTGTAAGCGAGTCGTTTTCTGTCATGTGACATCAGCGCCTAAATAAATGTCTTCACCAGCTATTTTTGATCCTTCAGCTTAAGTTTAGAGATGGATAAAGTTGTGTTTTTCATCTGGAATCTGTACCTTTCCCAGGAGGAACAAAGTACTTTGGCCTTTCAAAGCCATGTTTCTCCATCCAGCGAGCCCCTTGGGTGTCCAAACGGTCGTACAGAGGACTCGTCCTCAGCTGACGTCCAGTCTGAAAGTCCCACCGAGGAACCTTGAGCTCATACAACAGGGCTGCACGTGGACACAAACACAATAAATACCGAGACAAATGCAAAACTAGAAATACCAGAACTAAGGAAAGTGATGAACTTCGACTGTACGTGGAGGCCCAGATGTTTTATGTATCTGGTTTAAAACAGTACTGAACAACATCTAAGAAGTCTCCACTTACGCATGACTTCCATCACTCTGTGCCGCAGGAAGGTTCGGCTGCTTTGCAGGTTGCCAAAGCGCTTGATGTCCAGCGGCCAGACGTTGGCTGTGGGGTAGCCGTAAGTCATCCACTCAGCCAGGTACCTGCAAACCAAACCACACTGCCTGCTGTATGTGGCTCCGTGCACTACATTTCAACGTGTCTCCATCACTGTGCTGATCAGTGTAATTAGTATGTTGTCACTGACATATTTCCAGGGTAAAATTACTTTTAGTCAAATCTCTATAGCCAAATACTCCACTTACTTTCCGGCTCCTCCGGCGAAAGCCAGGCCTGAGGAGTTCATCCCTGCCAGCACGTAGTAGCCCGACACACCCGGCGTCTCCCCCATCAGGCAGCGCATGTCAGGTGTGAAAGACTCCGGACAGTTGACCAGCTGATGGATCTCAGCAGACTCGAGACTTGGCATTCTCCTCAGCAGGGCGCTGAGCATTGGCTCTGAAGGTGGAAGCACAGAAGAGGATTGGATGACTAAAATATGGATGTTGTGCACAAATGCAAAAAAAAAATAAACACACATACTTTTGCTTTTCATTCCTTTCAGTAAACCATAACTTAACCACCATTTTGAAAGGCTCTGAAGCCGGGATCTCAAGTGTTTTCCTGCCTCAAATTATTGAGTCATTGTGACAACAAGCTGTTGGATCCAATTGATTGTAAACAGGTGTGTTGGAGCAGGGAAACAACTAAAACCTGAACACCAGTGACCCTTGAAGGCCAGTGTTTGACACCCCTGCTCTAAAGGCTTCAGCTATTTTACAGCTGGTAATCAAAAAGCACCGCAGCAGAGCTTAACCACTTTTCCCCAAACAACTGAACATAGTTAGTTCAATGTACCTCATCCTCCCAGTCTGAGGTTGTGACCAGGACAAATAACCAGTTAAATCTAAAAAAGGAAAATTTTTCTCTGTTTATGAACAAACTGATTAAATGACTTCTTGTTACAGCTGTAATAATATATGAGGCTGTAGTTCAGGTTTGGCTGGTAATAAACTGTCTTATGACAGTATGTCACACTTTGCAAGGACTCTCAAATTACCTCTGCCAGGCCAAGGCCAAGAGACAGGTGTGTGTTTGTGTATGTAAGCTCACATGGGCACAGTGTAGCACACAGAGGAAAAGGCGTCTTAAAAAAATAGCATTAAACAAGAGAAAATTAGTCTGCGATTCTAAAAAAAGACTTAGTAAATGTTGGGGCTGGGAAAAAATATCGATACACTGAAATATCGGGATATTTTCATTAGCCGATATATCATATTGATATTTAAAAACAAGGTATCGATCTATTTTACCAACAAAATCTTACAAGATTTTGTTGGTAAAATAGATCAATATCACACAATGTTGTACAAAGTACTGCATGCAGGAACTTTAACCACGTGCAAGAAACAAGCACGCTGCATGTTGTACATCGTCGGTGCTTGCTCGTAAGTGAATGTGATAATCCACAGCTGCTGTGAGTCTGTCATTCATTCATTTGAGATTAGGGAGTTTTAGCTGAGATAATTCTTCCAATGGTTCTAAATTACTAAAATCACATACAGAACATTTGAGTCACTGGCCCCGGCTACATGTTTTTTTAAATTCAGAGTTAATTATACCGGATTAAATAATTTGGAATGAAATTATTCTACTTCTTGTTTACATGGAAATGATAACTCAGAATTAACGTTTACATGGAAAACACTTTTATCAAATTCCGCTTTCGATCTGGGGGTGGGGAAGGGTTCTGATTGGAGAGGAGGCGGACGTGACGTATTTACATTCGTTTACGTTTACCCAGAAGTACACAGATCCCGGTTCCTCCTCCTTATTTTTTGGCTGTGACATTAAAAATACTTAATAACACAGATTTTCACTGTGATTTGATTGTAGTTTTGTAGAAGCTGCTCGACACTAAGATGCCATTTCATTTCCACCAGCTGGCTCGAGTACAACGCTTGTTTCATGTGCGCTTCGACAAGCGCCATTACAACAGGACAAGGGAAGGTGCATGCTCAGAACGACAGGAATTAACTTAGAGCAGAATAAAAGTTTACATATCAGACAAATGATCTATTCAGAAATAAAAGGAGGAATAAACCAATCACTTAGTTCGGAGTTATTATTATTAATAATAATAATAATATTATGTAAGAGGTTTACATGGTCTTCTTAAATTGGAATTAACTTTTATTTGTAATGAAAACTCATGTAAATGCGGTCACTATGCTGTTTGACATGTTTTCTGTGTGCGCTACAGTAAAAACTGAACATCTCCATTTGCCTTTTCTAAAACATCTCAGTTTCTGTGCAGATGGTTGTAAGAAGCTTAGACAAGCATCTGACTGTCAACATTTTCTATTAAAGTTTAACATGGCTGCTGACTAAATGTTAATGACAGAATTTAATGCACATCTGGACAGTTTTCACAATGCATAAAAATATCTAAATGTGTTCATGGATGCTGGTGCCAGATCTAAGACAATTTAAAAAGATTAAAGCAGCTTTCCCTCCCTTACCAAAGTGATCCCAGTCCTCCTGCATGTTCTGGATCTCCAACTGGTTGCGACCCTCGGTGAAGATGGGCTTGGGGTTCTTCTCGAAGCCTCCCGACAGAAGGCCTCCCTGCCATGGCCTTGTATATATTCTCCCGTCCATATCAATCACCACTGGAGATGAGAACCATGCCCCATTAGCAACCTTTTTAAAAGGAATAGTACACCCACAGAATGATGTGCATTCATTTTCTACTCCCCCTCATGCTGCGTAAGACTGCTGAGCACTTTTTTAATATCTCAAATGCAGCCGGAGATCGGACAGGTTTTCGTTTTCGTTTTCCCCCCAACTTTGGCGTTCCCCGGTGACTGAACCAAAAAGGTCCATAAAAGTCCACAAAAACTTGTCAATATTCCTCCATACTGCTCGTCCAATGTAATCCAAGTGTCCTGAGTGGGTAGCGTCATAATTTATTTCAAACAACAGCATTAGTATATTTTTATAGCCTAAACAGTAGAACATGTAGCTGCCGTGAAGCGCGCCCCTGCGAGTTCACGACACTACGGAAGCCGCGGCAGACGAGATCACACGTTTTATTTTTCTTTCCTTCTTTGTTTTACATCAGTAGCCAACCCCTCTTGTGTTTGTCCTGGTTTGTCCACAGCTTATTCGCTCTTAGCACAATGTAAACAGCAAATTTATTTTTCTACGCTTGCATTATCGGCAGAGTAGGCGCTGAACGCCGCGGCATGAATTTCCCATCGGGGATCAATAAAGTATTTATCAATCTATGTATCTATCTATCTTCCATAGTGTCGTGAACTCGCACGAACGTGCAAATAGAAAGTGCAATGTAGTACTGTTAAGGCTATAAAAATATACTAAATGCTGTTGTTTTGAGTAAATTATGGACGCTACCCACCCAGGACACTTGGATTACATAGGACGAGCAGTATGGAGGAATATTGACAAGTTTTTGTGGACTTTTATGGACCTTTTTGGTTCAGTCGCCAGTGAACTCCATTATATGAAAGTTGGCGGAAAACGAAAACCTGTCCGATCTCCGGCTGCATTTGAGATGTTAAAAAAGTGCTCAGCAGTCTTGTGCAGCATGAGGGGAGTAGAAAATGACATCATTCTGTGGGGGTACTATTCCTTTAACACATCAGATTTTCCTCTGAATAATATGCAGTCGTGTGGAAAAGAAAGTAAACCTCTTAATTGTAAGATTTCATGTTTCAGAAGATAATGATAACAATCATCTGTTCCTTATCGAGTCTGAATGAAAAGGCTCATTTTCATAACCAAATGCTTTAATTGATTATTGGCAGGTGTGAGCAGCTGTAATAGCTTCCCAGACAAAATATTGGAATCAATACTTTGAGAATCGTGAACCACTGTACAGATGCAAAACATGCAATTTGTTTCCACTTGAGAGTTTTAGGCAATGAAATGATGTGAAAGCAGCCAGAGCTTCCGTGTCACATGATGGTGGTAGCCTATCAGGTATCATGATGATGCTGCTACTGTTAGTGATGATGATGTTTTCATATTTTTCAGTGCTTTAATGCAGGTTATTGCAAATTAGGTTTTGGGTAAAATTAGAATATTACTATTGCATTTTATATTTGAACATTTTTCACTGAATATTTTTAAATGATCTTAACCTGTACTTAAGTTATTTGATAAACGAAAGAAGTTTTTCATTTTATTTTGTTTTAATTTACTCATCAATGTAATTTATCATTGTTTTTAAAAAGAAATTCTTTCCAGTACTTCTGTTCTCAAGTTTTACTTATATTGCCCTTGCATTCAAGATATTAATGCAAACTGTAAAATTATGTGATTTTCTCTTCAGGAACAAAAAGTATCGGTAGCGCTGAAAAAGTACCATAAAGTACTGGTATCATGTCGACAGGAAAAATTTTGGTATTGCCCATCCCTAATGTTAAGGCTGATAACATTATACAAAAAAACATACCTTCAAGTTATTGCTGACCAATGCTACTGAATCAATGTCTATATGTAATTTTTCATGAACCTTTTCTGTGTTTTGGCTTAGTTTTATCTAAATATGTCACAACCTGTCATGTCTTGGTGTTCGTGTGAGGTTGTATTTATCCAATTTAAAAGGCCTGATAAGGACCAAATGCCATTTTTTTCCAATTTGTCATTGGTGAAATCTTTGCAATGAAATGGTGAACTTTTATGTCCCATGTAGTGCACATTATCAGATTTGATTAAAGTGTTTAGCCCATTCAGTAGTCTTACTTTTTGTTTGGGAGACTGAAAGAGATATACACGAAAGCAAATGTTGAAGTAATTTAACTGAAGTTAATAAATCCCCAAAGATAAATTATACAGTTGCTGTATAAACTTTATAAAACTAAGTGCAAATAAATGATAAGCTCAAAATGTGTAAAAACTCACCCTTGGTCATTTTAACAACAGAAAAAATTGACTTTAAAATGCATTAAAACAGAAACAAAAAGAGAATCTTTGTGTGTTTAAATAGTGAGACCTGGTGTGTTGGGTGAAACTGGCTCCTGGAGAGGTTTGGTCAGGAGATAGAAGTGCTCACAGCCATGGAGAGGAACCGACACCTTCACCTCACTAGCCTGACCCAGCTCATAAGCCCACTAGAACAGAAACAGAAAGAAAGTACATCTATCTGTCTATAAAACATCAAAAGAAACCCACCAAACAAGATGAGTTTCAGTATGGAATAAAACTAAAACAGAAAGCTGCTCCCTGTAATGCTACAGAAAATAATACACAACTAACCAGCTGAAAAATGACAGAAATGAGGAACTATTGACACAGTTTTGCCCCATTAATTCCCATATCAGAGCTGGCACTGAGACATGCTAATGCATCACAAACTGTATCACAAAGTTTGCATCACTCTGAGCTTTACCTGGCCAGCACAGTTGACAAAATAGTCACACTCAATGGAGCCGCGATCGGTTTCCACAGCCATCACGTGGCCCTTCTCCACCACAACCTGCTGAACACTGGTTCGCTCCAGTATCTGAACACCTGGAGAGGACAAGGAAGACAAGTAGATGGATGAGGAGGTTCCCAAAAACAAAATGAAAAAGGAAGCCAGGCAACAATAAAACAAAGAGGGGCAACAGTATCAGGTTTTAACCTGAAATGGTCGGGTGCTGGAGTTACCTTGTCCTGCAGCAGCCACAGCTAGCGCATGGTTAACATCAGGTGAGGAGACCACAGCGTCAGAGGGGAGGTGAAGTGCCCCCACCAAGTCATGAATATTAACAAGGGGATGGAGTTTGGCCACTTCTTTTGGTTTAATGATGTTACAGCTGATTCCCATTACCCTGAGAATATAGAGGGAGCTTGAGGGTCTCTTTTCCGGTAAAAATGTTGACACTATCTCTATACTAATGTACTGATTTATGGTCTTACTTCAGTCTTGATGCCAGCCGCTTAAGAGAGATAAAACGATCTTGATTTTGTGCCAGACACAAGGACCCTGTCTTCACATACCCTGCAACACATACCAGACACACTTCCCTTCAATGTCTGTTTTCAACAAACTTCCATTCAGAGGATAAAGATGCTAAACAAACGTACTAATTGATAAAGAAATACATTTGAAGACTTTATTTGCATCTTTCTCTTCATTAACAGCACAATGTTTGAGTAGATAGAACTAGTGTCTGACCTGTTTTGACCCCCGTTTCCCCCTCCAGTTGTTGGTAGAGACTATTGGAG